>BCLG01005367.1:0-17685 GCA_001602295.1 Zoysia matrella | reverse complement strand
TTAGTTAGATTTAATTGTTCTAATACTCCCTCTTGTCCCTTAATATAAGGGATTGGAAGAAATCCCCTTTGTAAGAGATTGAGGAATAAGACAAAAATTCTGTAATTAATTTGGGAAGGTAAAGAATGGATGGGTAGAGATAGACAGGAGGGTAGAAATGTCTTTTTCTTCTCTAGTTATTTTGAAGGTGGGAGGGTAGAATCCATTATATTAAAAGACCGAGGAAGTAGTACATATAATTTGCTCCAATCATAAAAGTCAATTTTTCTAACAGTAAAATTCAATTGTTCTAATAGTGAATATAATTTGTTCCAACCATAAAAGTCAATCGTTCTCATAAATATTTGAATGCATGGGAAAAAGTAAAATAAATAAAAAATATAAAAAGAAAATATTTTTCCAATGGTAAAAATAAAAATTTCCAATAGTAACAATCAATTGTTTCATTAGTAAAATGTTAGTAATAAAAATAAATTGATCAAAAAGGAAAAAATAAAATATATAAATTGAGAAGGAAGAAAAAATAAAAAATAATAACCAAGTAAAAAAGTAATAAATTTAATAAGTAAAAAGTAGTTTTTAACTAAATATAATAAAAGTAAAGATCTACAAAATAGAAATAGAAAATAGGGAAAAATAGAAAACATGTACCGGGCTGGACTATAGTGGGTCTGAAAAAATAAAAGGTCCAATTAGTAATAGAAAATGCAAAAAAAAAAGAAAGAAAAAAGTCCATTTTTTAAGGGTGGTCGGAGGGAGGCTGGAAGTTGACGTGGGCGGAGCGGAAGATTCTTCCTGAACCAAGTCCAAGCAAATCCGTGGAGGCTCAAGTGCCCGAGACGGAGAGTGAAATCAGACCACAAGCTATGAGAGTTTTACAGCCCATTTAGCACATTCGGATTCTAATTTTCTAATGAAATATTTATTTGGCAAATCAGGATTAGTTTGTAAAATCACTTTTTCAAAAGAAATTATGGTAGTTGAAATCTGAATGAGGTGAATCAAAATCAGGTGAAACACCCTTTTTCACATTTCTCGGAAAGGTTATTTTAGAACACAAGAATTTCACATAAATCATACAGAAATTTCATCAATTCAATTTCAAAATACAAAAATCAGGAAAAAATTCTCATGTTCATAAAATCCAACTATCTACGACCCAGCCTGCTTGTAAAGTTCATGAACTAAAGTCAACCTGCAAGGATTATAGACCTCGTCAGCGGCTCACAACAAAGGCCAACCCACAGCCCACTGTGGCTCCCTTGTGCCCAACCCACGCCAAGCTGCGAGGGTCGAGCGGGATTCCTCCGTACCTCTTAGGTTAAAATGAATTCTTTCTCCGACCACAACTCCTTCCTGGGTCATGTTTTCATTATTTTTTGACCCACAGCCCCATTTTTCGTCGCACAACCCACACTGGCTCTTGGATGGGCTTCCTGGTTGTTTTTTTTCTCTGCGCTCACTTTGATTGGCTGCCTAGGCTGTTTTTCCAGTGGTGCACTTGCTTTCTTTTTCCTTTTCTTTTCTTTTTCCAGTGGTGCCTAGGCTGTTTTGAATATTATTTTCTATTTTATTTTACAATTTTCAAAAAATTATCATTTTTTATATTTCCTTTTTACTGCACTCAAGCATGTATACATTTAAATATTTAGCAAAAAAATATTTTTATTACTATAGCAATCGATTTTATTACTGGAATATTTTTATTTTTTTATTATCCCCTTTTCATTTTTCTTTTTAATGATTTTTCTTGTTTCCACTTTATTGCGCACATACATCAATTCATCTAAATATTTTAGAACACTTTATTTTTATTACCAGAACAACTGACTTTTACTTACTCAAATAATTTAATTTCATTATTGAAACAACGGAACAATTGGCATTTACTATTAGAACAATTTCTTTTTTATCACTGGAATAATTGAATCATACTACTGAAGCACTCGATTAATTTAAATGCGAACATTTAAATTTGAAATATTTAATTTTAAAAATAAAAATATATTTATATGGGATCTCATGTTTAGGTTAATTATAAGGAATATGTTGGTTCAAAAGGATTAATAAAATAAGTTATAATTTGAGAAAAATAGATTTGAAGTTTGAAATAACAGATTAAATACTTTCTAGTTGTTGGGCGGGCTCCACGACACTAGAAGGAGGCGTAGGGAGTCGCGGCCCAACAAATTTCCAGCCCAACCATCGGAGGTGTATCCGACCTACTAAATGAGAGTTACGGCCCAAAAATGAATTCAGCCAGCTGTGGAGTGGAGGGAGGTGGGCGGAGGGAGGCTTGAAAGTAACCCAAACGGAAGGTAATAGGACCCAGGGTCGAGGCGCATCGTCCAACCACCAAAAGTCAGGCACCAACCCAAACTTGGGTCGGGAATCGCCTCCAAATGACTAGATGGTTGGAACGACTAATAAAAGAAAATATTCCTGGTATTGTTTGGCAGGCTCTGCATACCAGGCTGTGGAGGGAAAGATGGACCTATCCAGCACCCGAAATGAAAACGCAACTTGGAAGTCATTTCCACCGTACCAACAGGGGACAAAAATACTCGACATGGCCACACGGGATAGGCCACCTCTGACGTGTAACTTTTCCATCGTATGCATCGCCAGTGACACTGCGGCCTACCACCCCAGAGCAGGTTGCCAATACAATTCGAAGATGCTTCCGACCCCACTTGTCAGGGAACGATTAGTTTGGTAGGCATCAAGACCTATAACGCCACCCTGGTCCCTATATAAGGGCGTGCCACGGAGCCCTTAGATATGCATACACACAGAGAAAGAGATGAGGTCACACAGGCTCTCACACACAACACATCCTTAGGGTTCTTGCTCGAGAAAAACCCTAGTACCCTTGTAGCGATCCATGATCAAAAGTTCTCTAAGACAAATACAAACATAACCGCTGCTGGACGTAGGATATTACGTGTCGCGGCGGCTCGATCCAGACTGAACCTCTAAATCTTTCGATAGACTAGGCAACATCAACGAGAAGAAAACACACCATCGTCCCTTTTATATTACAAATCTCACTGTGTTTGTAGTATGAAATACTGACAAAAACCTTCATTCCAAAGGGAAACAATATCTTCCCTTCAGATTGTGTCAATATTCAGGGAATTTTTTTAAAAAAATGAGCATGAATACAACTTTCTTTTTCTTACAACTTTAGATGGCCCTTTGGGAAATAAGAATTGGAGGTCGAGTTTGAGGTTCAGAAATAGATGAACCCAATCCTCAAATGCCACCTTAATTCGTGTCTGATTGACTTTTCACAACATTTGTTGGTTCAGAATAGTTAGAAACTACTCCAGAAAGAAACCTGCTAGTATTCCTATCAAGAACCCAACTGGCATGCATTGCGAAGAGAGGAAACTCTCCCCTTGTACCCGCCGCGAGGGCCTGCTGAACGTGGACTGAAATAGCGGTGCCACGAATAGTGTACATTGAAGTTACACCCTTCATCCACAAATGTAAGCAACTTTTAGATTTGATCAGAGTCAAACAGTTTCAACTTTGACCATCAACAAGAAACAATTGGATTTTGAATGAGACCATCCAAATGTTCGGGCTCGGAGAGCTATTGAATTGGATTCGTTATGACCGTCATTCAAGAGCGAGGCTAGCAAACAAACTACTGCATACAGTTTTTAAATATTGAAACTATTACTCCTTCCGTTTTCAAATTGATGTCACTGTTGACTACAGTATCAACTTTGACCATTCGTTTTATTTAAAAAAATATGATAAATTTTATATATTTTATTATAATTTGCTTTATCAGCAAAAGTATTTGAATTACAAATTAGAATTTCTAGAGTTGAATTATTTTTTTGAATAAGATGAATAGTCAAAATTGATGTTTGTAGTCAACGGCGACATCAATTTAAGAACAGAGGAAGTATCTTTTAAGCTTTGACTATTAATCCAATTTTTAAAAATATTCAAATGTGTATTAATAGTATTTCAAATACCATTATTGATGAGCAAATTATAAAAGAAAATATTATACCTCATTTGGATTGTGGAAAAAGTTTATGAATCCTACGCTTTTTTCTATGAAATTAACTGATTTCTGTGAAAGTTCTGTACAATTCCTATAAAATTTCTACTTTCCAAAAAACACCTTATATTTCTCATATTTTTTTAATAAAACAAATGGTCAAAAGTTACGTTAAAAAGCGGAGGGAGTAAAAAGGGTCTATTACCGTAAAACAAAAAAAAAACAACTAGAAACGACAACTGTGATATTTGTATTTATACTCTTCTATTTTTTTCTACTAATGCTATAGAAATCATTAGGGCAGTCCCAATGTTAGTTTCTAAACACAATTTCTATAAGCAATAAATTGTCCTTGGACCTAGTTCATTTCGATGGATAGTTTCTATAGTAGTTTCTATGTAGAGAAAAAGTTAATGATCCTTTGCATGTCTACAAAGAGCTGTTTGATCAGCTGTGGCAAGTTATTTTGTTGCCTTTGCAATTCACCATATGCAGACCATATAAATTGGCAGTGTGTGATAATCTATTTACCTCAAACCCAATCAAATAAGTGCCAGTATCTCAAACCATTCCACGTTTAAACAGACAAAAACACAATGGCTTTAGCTACACATCACTGCACTATCATATAATTACGTGTTTCACATCAGAACCAGATGTGCAAACAATCATTTCCTTGTGCACCTTTTATCGAAGACATGCCACCAGAAGCAAGTTCGGACAAAAAGACCATACAACTGCTTTGTGGTGGATAGCAGAACTTGTCCAGTATCTCAAACACAGTTCAAAATTTATCCAGCAATGCAAACTGGCAGAACCTGAAATAACCATTCAATTTAAAGATTGATTGATAGTAACAATGCCAATGCACAAAATTCACTCGATGGCACAATTGGTACATGTGAAAGAACTATTCAATTTAAAGATTCAGAACCTGAAATTAGAAACCAAGATCTATGACTGAATTTAAGAGAGCAGTTACATTACTTGCGGATCTTGCCAATGGAAATGGAGTCTAGGCTGATGCAAAGCTGTTCATATAGCTTGATCTAAGGGTGGACTTTCACATCAATTATTTCCCCCAAATTAAAGACCGTAAATTAAAAATAACTCAAATCTTGAGACCTCTATTCACAAATTGAAATAAACCTGCAAGGGAATCACTGATTTTGATTCAAACATTAACAATTAGCTATATATATAACTTAAGCAAAATATTTTTATGCAAAATATTTTCATTGCTGAATAAAATTTTCAAGCGCAAGGGAATATCTTTATGCAAAATATTTTTACATCTTTTAGTATAGCTATATATATAACTTAAGCATGCATTGCTTCTTACTTTTTTTATTTCTTATGTAACATTTCACGCTTTCAAACCTTTCAAAAAGGAGGAAGTTCAAAACTTTTAAAAACAAAAGCTATGAAATAGGGGGGAACCAAATTTTGGAATGGAATTACTCCAAGGTTGGCCATATTCTTTCGACTTCAAACCGAAACTCTAAACTTTTAACGAGTATCGATATTCCAAATCCTGTAGTTTCAAATCCAGTGCGAAATTCAACAGGAAACTAAAACAAAAGTTGTTCATCTATCTCTGTTCTACCGATCTGCAAAGTTTCACATTGAAAGGAGTTTGGGGGGTAATTTTTCCAAAGCTTCGAACTTGGTTACTTGATCTGCCTTTAGTAGACTTTTCCAAGTCATCTTATCGGGTAACCAGTTTCGAAATTCAGTATCTTTCGATTCCTCATGAAACTTTTTGTGCATGTCGGTAGGATGGTAGCACACCTTGCTAAGAACATCTCTACCAAGTTTCGCTCACATCGGAGCTAGGTAGATATTTCTTTAAAACCTTCGAAGTTGGTTAATTGATCTGCTTTTCAGCAGATTTTCCCAGTTTCCTTATCATTTACCTTTTTTCGAAGTTTCATATATTTCATCCTACTTTAAAAGAACATGTGCATGTTGCTTATCTTGTAGACCACATGTTGAAGAAACTTTCTACTAAGTTTCGTTCCATTTCGAGGTCGTTTGATTGTCCTTTTTCTGTGCACAAAATGCTTAAGTATTAATCTGCACTAGATCACCTGCCACGCGGGCCCCACCCGTCGGCCTCACTGTTGGGCCATCCCCAACCTCAGGGCGCCAGCGCACCCTCGTCCGTGTCGGCAATGCAGCCGGCCACGACACCATGTTGGAGTACCAGGGGACACGTCCGGGGTCACATGTCCGATCCGGCCTCTGCCTATTCCCTCACTTACTCGGTCTCCTCCTCTCTCGCCTGCACTCGAGCTCCCAAGGTCGAGCAGCAACCTCGCCGTCGAACACCACCATACGACCACCTCCAGCCCCAAGCTTGGACGTGGAGCTGCGCCACCCTTCTCTCCCGCTCTCCACTTCCCTCGTCTACTTCCTCCTTGGGTCAATCAGCCAGATTTCGAGTTTTCCCCCAAAATCACGTTCCTGCACGTTGACGGCCTTTCTCTTCCGATTCCGGTGAGACCCGGTGAGAATCTTCTAATACCTTCCGGGTTCATCCTCCTCCTTGAGCGGCGCATCTTTTGAGCCTTTCTTTTGATGAAATCGTTGTCGGATTTGTAGGGAACAGAGGCACAACCGTCACCGGCCGCTTGTACCCGTCGGCCTCATCGTCGACAACTCCTCTTCGGCCATCTTCGACGCCAATAAACTCTGTGCCTGCCTTCTTCTATCTGCGGTGAAGCTCTAGGAGCAAGTTCTTTGGGATTTCCTCCACCGCGCCGCCTCCTACGCGCCGCCGAAGTTCCGTCCGAGCCTCTCGTCGCCGTCAGATTTCTCCGATGAGTTCCTCACGCCGGTGACGACTCCACTGGACTCCCCTGTTGACGGCGGCCACGGTGTGCGAAGACAGGCCGCGGCCGCTGCCGAGCAGCTGCCTCCGGCGTGGCGCCACCGCGCTCCGTCCCCCGGCCACCATGGCCGAGTGGCCAATCGGCCAGCCCGATACAGGCGCCGAGATTCAGTGTGGCCATGGGCCCGATCCCGTGCGGCCGTGTTTCCAATGTGCCCCAGTGCGGCTGCGCTCGGAGATCCCACGTGGCGTCCGAATCCAATTTTCAATGGTGCAGAAATCCGTAAAAATTTACAAAAATCATAGAAAATGCATATGAGCTCAGAAAAATGCAAATAATATACCGTTGGAATCCTCTCATCATTTAGAATATTTTAGAACTTTCAAAGTTCCATTTTCTGCACTGGAATTATTTCTATTAATTAAATAATGCGCATTAAGCATTTATGCATATCACCATTTTCATGCATCATTAAAATGTAAAAATATTATATTTTGGTTCTAATGATTATATTATTTCATCCTAGAATTAATTAGAATTTATGTGCCTGTAGAATATTTATAAATGACTATTTACTATTAGTTACAGATTAATTCATTATAAATTTATAGTTTAATAATAAATTGTATAACTTGTTCAAAACTTAGTTTATAGTCCTACTAATATTATGAGCAACAAAAATTGTAGTTTATGCGTTCAAGAACCATATTAAGGAAATTTAGAATTAATTTCCCTGTTACGAACTATTTAGTATAGTATAGAAAATCACTCTTTTAGGTAAAAATCAGAACATTGCCATATAATTACAGATAGCATGTTAAGTTAATAAACTCATTCCGCATGAAAGCATTCACTTGTTAAATCTTTGTTATACGCCTTCATGAGCATATCATCGCACGACCTTAGCATTTTATTATGTGCATATCTAATCATGCTTGCGTATCATTTCATGCACTTAGTAAATGACGTGGAAGATCAGCAACTTGCTCTAGTTGCTCCGGAGACGTTCGTTGTTGAAGATCTTCCTTTCGTGTGTGCTAACTCTCAGCAAACCGAAGGCAAGCCTCGGTGCATTAACCTTGTTTTAAATTCTTTTATTTTCTCACTATGTATTGTATGGTTAATGTACTATGCATTAAGTGTTATGAGTTGTTTTAAAACCATAGACTGCATGATAGTGTCAATTACCCTTGTTGATTGTATATTGGTACAGATAACTCGATGTAGAGCTAGGCTAAGTCATAATTGATGGTATAAGTCGAGTGAATGAGAAACCTCACTCGCAAGCTATAGGTGGTTACCCTGGTTACCCTTATCCCATAAAATGATAAACCTGAGATCGGGCAAGGAGTAGGTTGACATAAAGGCATGTTTCTTGTGTGGACTCATGGCCGGATTGTAGTAGCTCTGTGTGTATCGTTTAAGGACCGATTCGAGTGTGGCTCTATTGAGCAAGTTTGAACAGTATCGAATAAATACTGGGGACGTAGAACTCAGAAAACTAATATAGCAAAACACCGTAGTGGTTGAACGAACCCTACCTCTCTTTTGACGAGGAGTAGAGAAAGACTTGTATTAACCATGGATAGACCCAAGAGGTTATCGCATCGAGGACCCTGTTCTTGGGAGAGGTGCGCTTATCGGATCGGCCCAATGCTGTTGCGCGAAAGGTTGCCATGTGCGGCTTTTGAAAAGCGCGTAGTGTCGTGTACTTCGAGTTTCTTAGCTGGTGTAAATCGATTATAATCGTTGTCCCTCACAGTAACAAGTACAACTTGTTCACTGAGTGACATCGTAGTAACAACTAGACTAATAATAATAATATGATTTGTTTGCTTAAGTTAAAGGTAATTGCTTAGCAACAATGTTTGCTATAAATTATAAGTGCAAATTAAATTTTCATTCTGTGAACTTAACTCCCCGCTAAAAGTTAAAAGTAAGGATCTACTAATAGTGCTACGCTTTATGCAAATGGCAATCCCTGTGAGTCAGCCTCTCATGCTTAGGAGTCAGCTGTAGTTGACCATTTTTTACGGGTAAGTCTTGCTGAGTAATTACTACTCACGGTTTGTTGTTTCTTCTTTTTGTACTGTAGCTCTTCCTCTTTATAGCTGGTGTGACTGCTGCGGTAAAGTGGTGTGGGAAGGTGAATCCCTGCAGACTGATCTGTTGAATGGGTTTCTTCTTCCCCTGCTCCAAGTCACGAGTAATGAAGCATGTCTTAGGGCAAGATATGTTTCATAAGTAGAAAACCGTTGTATCTTTTCTGTATCGCTTTCGCTATGTTTTAAACTCTGTTTTAAACTTATCTCTCTTAAGACCACTTGAATATTTGTTTTAAGGCTTTAATCGGTTTTCTATATTCTATATTATCAGTCGTGTTGTACTATTTGAATATTGTTGTTCAATATCACTCGAGATCGATCCTTGTAAAAGATAATTTATAGATGATGTATAATATATATAATATATTTTATTTTTTATAATAGTTTAAAGTTCTTAAGAACATTTAACTAAATATGTAACAGACTATTATGTGATAATAGATATTTAGAATACATGTTAAATAAAATTTTGTATAATAAAAATATATATTTTAGAATAATAATATAAATAATTATCAATCACCATACCTATATTATTGAGTTAGATCCGCCAATGGCGGCGAGTGGTCCTCCCCCAGGAGCAGCAAGGAGATAAAGAAAGCCTCTGCCACGTCCGGCGCCGTGTCCATGGCTATAAGGAGAGGAGGATCAGTTCGAGGTCCTCTTCTGCCGGAGGAGAGTGTTCTTGCTTCCTCACTCTGCTTGCTCTGGTTGCCTGGTTGGTAATGGTAATGTGGATATCGTGAGTTGGTAATGCTATCTACCAATCTAGTAGATGTCAGTATTGGTTAGCTGCTGAGTTTGCAAAGAATACTCTTTTGGTGCTCGCGATGGGTTTGGACTTTGCAGAACAACACAGATTTGCATTAGATGGCACATAATGTGGTTGCCGAATGAGTGGAACCATCTCTGCTGAAAATTCAGAGTCTTTCTGTTTCTGCACATGTATTGGTACCCATAATCTTCTTTTTGTACGGTTTGGTATCAGTTGGATTTCAATCACCAACAATTGGCACGGGCGGGGCACCTGGTGAGAATCACGATTTCAGTATGCAATTTGTAGCATTTAGATCAGCAATATTGATGCTTCGCAGACTATTGCTTAGGCGTAATAACAAATAAAAAGCTTATACTAGATTAAATTACTTGTCCCACAGTAGTTTGAATGCTTCTTGTTGGTAGATTTCAGCAATGGCTTCTTGTGTGTGAAATCTGCAAACGTCATGACTTGTTCATTGGGGGCAAAACGTGGTTCCTGAACAAGTGATACGTTGACCCATTTGAAACGGGGTAAGAAATGAAGGCTCGCCAGATTATGCAAGACTTTACTTTTAGGGGTACGGTCCCCTAGTTGTGCTCTTTTGAAAGATTGGAAATATGAGCCTGACGCATCACGGAGATTGCCTTCTTACATGAGTTCTAGGGGTACGGTCCCATCTTAGGCTCTTAGGATTTGGGCGGCGTTGCGACCTCCTCGAGCCTAGACTCGCCTTCCACCAGCGCGACAACCACTGGCAGACGACGCGTCGTCTCCATATGTGTCAATGGTCTGTGAGCCATGAAGCGTACTGGTGGTTGCGCCTGGTCTTCTTGGCAGGCAATATGCCATTGCTGCCCAATCCATAGCTACAAGCTCGCGTATATACATGCTCCTCGTCCACGGCTGTCGTGACTGCAGTAACTAGTTTGAAGCCATGGGAATAAAATCTGAATTGTGCATAGTTATTATAAATCATAATAATTCATTCCTGCATTACACATCCAAATAGTATATAACAGAACATGGTATATTAATAAGAAGTCAAGTATTTTCATAACATCACACTTATTACATTAGACCATGCACACAACATGTTATTCTCGACGAAATCCACACAATTTTGCCCAACAACAATTACAAGGCACAGATATATACACCACTGTAACAACACAAACTCACTTGGGGCACATGCACAAATAAACTCAGCACACAAGAGCAGCTGGCTCTTAGAAGCGGAACAGATATACAATCAGTGCTCCCTCCGATGTCAATCCTGATCCAGCTTCCAACAGAATGGGAAACATGCAACATCCTTTTGTTCTGTTGCATTTTCTTTTGGTATCTAGCGAGTGTCTTGTTCCTATATTTTTTAATGGCTTCTCGCAACTTATCAGAGATATGATTAACCTTATTGAACTCGAGCTCCAATTTTAGAAGGTTGTCGATGCCAGAGATAGTAACATCCTTGTCCTGACCACACTATCTTCTCAAGTTTTGGAGCAGAACCGCTAGTGAAGCTAATCTCAATGATCTCAGTACAGGTAACAGTAAGAAGGTTGAGCTTTGGAAACTTATCTTTGTTGAAGGTAAGCTTTTCTTCTGTATAAGAATTTTTCAAGAGCACTAGGCAGCGCATGAGGTGCTGGTCTTCACAAACAGCGGGGTCAAACTGCGCAACTGACTGAGCAATTTTCCTGAGGTCCAGCAACCAAACTATCAGCAGCCGTTGCTATGCTGGTCTGATCGTCTCCTGCTTGCCCTGACAAAGCCAATGACTGCTTGGGAAACTCACCACCTTGAAAGCAATCCCATTCCTGATGGAACGAAGTTGATGGCAGCTCTAAAGCATTTGTGCTCCAATCAGATCTACAGTCCTCAGAGATTCGTAGTGTAATATAGATAGCATCAGAATTGGCGTTGGTCACACTGTTTTTCCGAAGCCCCCAACTCCATACCGGTTTCCACTAAAACTGGAGCAGCAAGCTGCACCCCTGATGATGGGCTAAGCGAACGGTTCTGAGAGCTCTTGGATTGCCAGAGTTGACGCAGCGCCTGACGTTTTGGCAGAGAGGCAGTGAAACGGGAGGGGGGAGGGGAGATACTTCGACCCCCTCTGTCTTCTGTGGGACGACTCTCCATGGTACCAGCCACTACCATGCTCCCTTGCTAGCGCTCTGCCTCGGCTTCTGGCCCTGTTATTAATCCATTGTGAAACCCGACTGAGAATGGCCAGGCCTACGAGGTTCACGGTCTTCATCACCATCTTCTCTGAGGCGCAAGTGCCCACGATCTGGTCGACAATAGCGGGGCGGGGGGTGCAGCTCACCGTCATCAAGTTCACCATCCGCTCTCCCAAAATGCCACTTGAACTCCTTGAATTGTACCCTTCCCACAGCCTCAAGCTCAGCCGGCGGATATTGGTAGAACATAAGATCCTCTATCTCATCAATGTGAATCAACACTTTAAACACATGACCTTTTCGCACACTTCTAGGCCTCTAGGCCTCGTGAAGTAAAGCTGGGCATCCTCCCGAGGATCATTGTTACGGTTCACCAACGTGAGTCAAACAATCTGAGGAATGTCTGAAGGATTCTAGCAAAAACCCCAGCAGACAGGCTCTTTGATCCTCCCTCCGACGAGAAGGACCATCAACATGGTCAATGATGCATTCATCACATAAGACCTTGTTCGCTATATCCTGGCACCAAGCATACTGTGGCAGCCCCTCAAAACTGAGCTTAACATGGTAAGGAATGGTGACTCTTTCGCGAATTCTATCAATGTCCCAATTATGAAAAGCCAGCTCTACCGGTCCATCTTTGAGATCGCCCCGAGAGAACACCATATCTCTCATAGCCCTCTCAGAGAATATAGTAATGAAAGGCTCAGGATGACTTCTAAAAACGTGAAACTCATACTTACAAACCCCAAGGGACAATGGATCAGCTCAGCAACCTCGTTGAGGGAGGCTGCGCCGGGAGGGCCCTCTTCAATGACCAGCAAATAGGGATGAAAATGGTATGGAAAAATAATTGAATTTTCCATGTCCCGAATACTGTAGTAATTGAATCACAGTACTATGTCCCGAATACTGTATTAATTGAATTTTCTCAATCACTTTCATTTTCGAAACCGGTAAACAGGAACAAGACAAAAACAGAAAAATAAAAACAGAAAACAAGATCAAAAACAAGTAGGCAGTTTTCTCCACCGTTTAGGTGAGATGATGTTTTTAAACGGGATGATCCTGTTTGAATTAAATACGGGAAAGTGCCCAGGTGGCGGCCCACGTCGCGACTCACTATGCGCGCACTGCGGCTCGCTGCCAAGCCCACCTAGGGTTTTAGAAATCGGTCGGTTTTCGTGGTTTTCGGTGAAACCAATCCGATCCGATATTGTATCTGGTTCAATTTTCGGTTGAAAACCGAACATAGTACTGTAGTGAACTCGACTAATGGTCGGCCGGTTTTTATCGAAACCGAAAACGAGTCTGACACCGGTTTCCAAAACCTTACCCACCACCAGCACTCCGTTTGCTTGCCACCACCACGCCATGTCTGATGTATGGTCCCGACTCCCGAGTGCATCGTCTGGCGCGGTGAGCTAGTGGAACTTGCAAGAGACGGCAAGCAGAGCAGTCCGTTGACCACGGTTTGAGCTCGAGCGAGTAAAGAATAGACGATGGATAAAAGCTTCTCATTATTCGATTATTAGCACTCAAAACTATGCACACATATTATAATAAAAATATTTCTCTCATTATTAGTTTTATGTTGACGAACATTCCCGATTTAAATTACTGGTTTTTGACCAATACCTATCGTCTGAATTTTTTGTTTTTCAGATTCTCGAGAAGACGATCGTTTTTGTTACTGTGTTTCTGTTTTTATTTTCGTTCAATAAAATAAATATAAAAATAAAAACGGTGGGAGTGTTTTCCCCACCGTTTATGTCCGTTTTCATCTCTACCAGCAAAGCATGGTGGATCAGCATCTCCTTGCGCTGCAACATTTCCTCAGATGCCCAAGCGATCTTCCTCGTTATCCTTGGTCTGAACCTCGGGTTCCCAGGGTACTCAACAGCACGGACTCGGCCTTCTTCTCTGAGGTCGCGGAACTCAGGCTGGTGCATGGAGGCGTGGCCTGCTACAGTGCTACCCGTGGAGAGACGACGATCCATGGGAAGGGGCTCCGAAGTGGACACAGAGACAGCAGCCAGAGAACTTTGCTGGTGGTTTGCCACTTGGGGGGCGGGGCTTGAGGGAAGGGCGAGGTTGAAGACTTCTGCTGGAAGCTACGCTCGGACAGTGGGACAAGATCTAACCCAACATCTCCAGCATTTAGGAGGATCCCTGCATGGAGATTTTGTGAGGTCTCGAGCAAAGCATGTTGGAGCACCTGCCCCTACTCTTTCCCTTGAATATCAGAGTACCTGATAGATTTGCGAATCGGCTTTGCTTCAATACGCTCGTTCCGTTGCTTCCTCCACCAGTACTGCCTTTTGACTTGTTGCCATGGCTGTGAGAAGGAGATGTCTTGCAGGGTGTGCTCCTGGGCGGCGCTGTACAGGACCTGTTGCGTCAATGTCTAGTCCGGCGTAACTCCTGCCAGCCACTGAGTTCCCGCGCTCGAAACGCTTCGAGGACTGCTTCGGACAGGAAACCAGGCCGCAGCTGAGCTTAGGCAAAGGAACTCGATTGGGGCGGCCCGAAAGGATCACCGGCGGAGCCATGGTCCTGTAGAGCACCACATCGACAACATCGGAGAAGACCAAACGACGCCGAAGCTTCTGCTCCGCCGTCGAGGGCTGCTCCAAAAGCGGCGATTGCACGAAGACGGGCGATCGACCCTGCTTAACGACATCAGCGAAGGATCTTCGCGTACCTTGACGAGGAGAACGTGCTGCGCCGCATGGCCAACTGGCTTCAAAAGGGCTTGCTGCAACTTCCACCAAACGAGGCTTGCCGGACCTCTGGGAGCGACCAGCTGCGCACCCAGGAAGGGGTCATCGGAGGCTTCAGAATGGCTGCTTCTGACTTCCCGGGCGAGGAAGCAAGCTAGGGCCTTCTCTGTCGAAGAGGAACACTGCGCACTGGACTGCTGCGAACTGCCTAACTCCGTCGCTATGAAAAAAAATTTCGGTAGAAAAAAAATACCAGGGTCACCGATAAACACGATATATCGAAAATATTAGGTATCCGGATTTGAATTAAAAAAATCAAATAAAAATTTAACAAAATTTAACATGAAATCTGTGCAAATAGTCTTTAATTCATTGAGTCGCAAATTGCATCAAAAAATAAAGACATGATAATATTTCAAGTTCTTTAGTGCCGAGAGATAAAGCGGCCTTATTTGCTCGCTCGATGCAAGGTTACGGCTTAGTATTCAAATAAACGTTTAAGAGATACTTTGCTTAATCAACTAGGGGTAGTCATTCTTAACTGGGATTAGGTTGACGGCAGGCAGAACAAAAAAGTAGAAAACGGTGGTCCGTTGGGGCAATCCGCCGAGCAGGTTCTGAGCGGTGGCTGGGTCCTGCGAGCAGCACACCTTGGAGATTGCGGCGTTGTAGGAGTAGACACTGGGGCACGGCAGCTAGCAGAAAACGCGGAGCACTTGGCCAGCGAGGGTGTAGAGCTCGACGAAGAGGTTGAGGACGAAACTGTTGGCGGCGAGGCGGCGACCTGACGCGTATGCCCGGCTGGGGCAGGCGCTCCGCTTGAAGCAGGCCTCGAGGCTGAAGCATGGCCGCGAGTGTTGGCCCAGTTCACTCACTCTCTTGATTTTTCTTTAGAACACTCGCACAAAAAAAAGAGACCGACACAAGTAGCACATGAAAGGAAATTCTCAGCACTGCATATCAGTGCATAACTTAGCACTTCACTTTTTACTAATCACTTATTTTACACTTAAACACACGGCTATAATACAAACAATTAACTTTACTTAACACTCACTGCTCGGCTCTGCACACACCAGTACAGCACATTGCTGTTTTATTGATCGGAGGACTCTACGAGAGCACGTACTCCCGACCACCTCTACGTGATCCGCATGAACCGAGCCTCGCAATGACCAAGCTCTCAGCTCATGATCATGTCACAACTGCTCAGTCTACCATTCGTTCCGAATGCTCCAACCATTAGCACCGGCCATTAGCATCAGCTATTAGCACTCTGGCCACACGCACGTTCTCCTACATGCCTTCTCAACAGGATGACCTGGCCATCTCTCGAGACTCCTACATGCCGTTCTGAGCCACTGGTTCTTGCGCACTACCCGTACGAATGTGGCCACCTAACAGCTGCATGCACGCAACTAATTCCGACTTGCACTGCCTAGGGCTCGGCCACCACTCATGCCATCCGCTCCGCAGGCAACCAGCTCCAATTTATGTGCTCCACAAACACATGCACTAACACACACACGTCACTACACGTGCACACACATTGACCTGGACACTAATACAAACACTCACACGTACTTAAAATAACTAACATGATTAGTTCCAACATTCACCCCCTAATCATGTTGGGATTTATTCGGTACCTTCATGTCTTGTTTCAAAGTAACGCCGATTCATAATTGACCTCTGCAACACCAAGTTGCGCCATCCCCTTCACTGTTTTCTTCACTTCGTCACACTCGTCGGCGAAGTGGCCGAACTCACCACACTTGCGGCAATTAATCTTGGACTTGTCAAACTTGCCGCGGTACTTCTTCTCACCATTGCTACTGGAGCCTTCTCCGCCCCTCTTCTGTTTTGCAACTATGGCTTCCACTCAGCTCAACAGCTGCTGCTCCCCTTCATTGTCACGACGCCGCCCCTTTGAAAACTCCTCGAACGCCCTCAACCGTCCGATAGTCTCGGCCACCGATATTTTTGTCACATCTCCCCATTGCTCGATGGTACTCACAAGAGGTTGAAACTTGTCAAAGATAGAATGCAGCAACTTCTCCACTACGGTCACCTCCTCTACTTTTGTACCGAGAGCGCGTATCTCGTTCACAATAGTGGTAACCTTCAAAGCAAACTCATTAATTTTTTCAGATTCACCCATGTATATACCATCAAGCCTCCTCTTGAGAGTTTGTACTCGAGCCTTTTTGACACGCTCTTCACCGACTCGCATCCCCTGAAGAGCGTTCCACGCCTCCTTCGCTGTCTCTTTCTCGGATATGGCCATCACCATGGCCTCTGACACAGCTTGAACAATGGCAGCGAGGGCCATTTAGTCCAACTTCTCATCGACGGCTTCTTTGCTCTCCACGGCCGCCCACACATCGTAGTTGTCCTCCGACAACATGGGGTAACGGAGAGTCACCCCCGCCTCCTTCACTTGTTGCTTGGTGACCTCATCATCGACGACACCCTTGCCGCTGGCCGCTAGCGTGGCGACGACTCGACGGCATGTACACTCCCGAATTCCGGCTTGCACTGCCTAGGACTCGGCCACCACTCATGCCGTCTGCTCCGCGGGCAACCAGCTCCAATTTATGTGCTCCACAAACACATGCACTAACACACACGTCACTGCACGTGCACACACATTGACCTGGACACTAATACAAACACTCACACGTACTTAAAATAACTAACATGATTAGTTCCAACAGCGAGCTGCTTGTCGCACCGCCTGTCTGCCCGCCGCCACTTCCAGCCAGACTGCCGGCCACACTTGGGCATCAGCCGCCGCGCTCGACTGAATTTGGCTGAAAAAATTTAGCCGATACACTATTTTCGGACCCCACCGATAAAACCCAAATACCCGAAATTTGGGCGAAAAAATTTTCGTAGCTCTGTCGCGACATGGCTCTCAAGATGTAGAGAGTGAGGTGGGATCTCGACAGATTTGGGGGAGCGGTGGGGCAGTGGTAGAGGTGGGGGATCGAGCTTGGCGACGCTAGGGATTGCCTTGGTCGCCATAGTCGCCAGACCCAGGTGACCGTTGACGCGCTTTC
>BCLG01005366.1:0-10334 GCA_001602295.1 Zoysia matrella | reverse complement strand
GGGCTGCGCGCGACATCGGGGGCCGCGTGCCTGCGCGCGTCACGCTCGCGGTTCTTTTCTTTTTTTTTTCTCTCTGCGGCTGCGGTTTTTTTTATAAATCTTTTGCGGCTACTGTTTTTTTTTCGCATGTTTCTTTTCCTTTTCGCGGTTGTTTCACGGAGCCATAGGTATCCGCCACAGTGTAGCCGATGGCTGCAATTTTATCTTTCGGATCTTTACTCGCGGGTAGGGTTCCGACGAGTCTTTCCGTACTCGTCGGGATCCACTCCTAGATCTGGCTCTGATACCAATGTTGTGATCTTTTCTCTGGGTCTAAGAGTGTAGATCCGAGAGTTTCTGTGTCGGTAATAGAATTGTGATTCGGAGGTGGTCAATACCTTCGGATCCGGCGCCGGAGTCGAGGAAGACGTTCCGGCCATCTGCCCTTTGTCGGTGCTGTCCTCTGCACTAGGGCAGCGTTGGTCGGTGAAGAGGGCAGTGGCGTAGAAGTCATGGTGACGTCGTCGATCTCCCGGTGACGGCGGTGGTGCTTCTCGTCGGCACAGCGCCCCCTCACAGATCGGGTTTAGAGATGTCGGTGGGATGCGGCGGTACAGACGAACTTAGGTCATGTGTCCCGGCCGGCCCTCTACCTCTATTTATTGTGGCGCTGGCGACAGGGGCTCACCAGCCATAATGGGCTGGGCGCCCCCGATCAAGGCGCGATTAGGTCAAGGGCCCATTAAGGCCGTTGGGCCAAAATGAGGTGGAGATCAATTTCTAACATCGCCACCTCCCCTCATCCCAGCGCTTCATTTTAACGCTTTCATCCTCCTTTGCTGCTAACGCCTCTGGAAGCACGGGCATGTTGTATTCCGCGCTCTCCCGCCGTGTCATCATCGCCTCCTGGCTGGGTGTAGGGAAGACGTTGAACTGTGGTCTTGTAGGATGGCCGTGAAGGACCGGCATGTGTAAGAGAAAATAATGGCACAGGGAAAAGATAATTTTGTATTGATATGATCAAGCTTATTTATAGACTAAGTACAAGATACGTGAGTGGCTAATACAGCTCCTGAGTCCTAGTCTTGAGAGTAGGGGAGAGAAGAAGCCGGCGCCGTGTGCATGCAGTTTGTTGGAGTGAAAACCGCATCTAACAGCCCCCCTCAGCCTGAACGCTGTCAGATGGTCAGGCTGTCTCGAAAATCATGAAACAAACTGCTCAGGAGCCCTTTGTGAATATGTCCGCATATTGAGACGAGGACGGTACATGCAAAACTTTGATCTCTCCAAGTGAAACTTTGTCCCGAACAAAATGTAGGTCGATCTCAATATGTTTCGTTCGCTGATGTTGCACCAGATTGCTTGACATGTATGTGGCACTCACATTGTCACAATAGACAACAGTAGTCCGACTAGGAGGTTGATGTAATTCAGTAAGCAATTGGCGCAACCAGAACACTCGGCAATGGCGTTGGCAACTCCTCTGTACTCGGCTTCGGCACTTGATCGAGAAACAGTGTTCTGCCGTTTGGAAGACCAGGAAATCAAATTATCACCAAGGTAGACACAATATCCGGATGTAGAGCGGTGTGTATCAGGGCATCCGGCCCAATCAGAGTCGGAATATGCAACTTGGTGGCGACTGCAATTGTGTGTAAGATGAAGACCGAAGTCCAACGTACCGCGTAGATAGTGAAAGACTCTCTTCAGCAGAAGCATATGAGTTTCATGAGGGGCGTGCATGAACAAGCAAATTTGTTGAACGGCAAAGCTTATATCAGGACGGGTAAGGGTGAGATATTGTAGGGCACCAGCAAGACTGCGGTATTATGTGGGATTGGATAGATGTGAGCCGTCTTGGGCAGATGGCTTGCACTTTGTGTCAACAGGTGTAAGACACGGGTTGCAGTTGCTCATGTGGGCGCGCTCAAGAATGTCCTGAGCGTCCTTCTGTTGGGAGAGAAAAAGACCAGACGAGTCACGATGCACCGAGATGCCCAAGAAATGTTGAAGAGACCCTAAATCTTTCATAGCAAACTCATGACGAAGCTTGGTGATAATAGACTGTAAGAGGTGGCTGTTGTTGGCAGTGAGGATGATATCATCAACATACAATAAACAAAGAGGAATCTGACTGCGAAGCACGAAACCCTATCGAGAGAAGAAAGGATTTGGACCTGAGAAACCAAGTCTGAGGCGCTTGCTTCAACTCATATAGGGACTTGATCAGTTTGCACACTTTGGAGATGTTGGCCGGATCGAGAAACCCAGACGACTGCTGACAATAAATGGTCTTCGATAAGGTGCCATGAAGAAAGGCATTGGAGACATCAAGTTGATGAATATCCCAGCCAGCTGAAACGGCAACACTGAGAACAGTCCAAATGGTGGCTGGTTTGATGACCGGTGAGAAGGTCTCTTGATAATCAACACCGTGTTCTTGAGAGAATCCGCGAACAACCCAGCGAGCCTTGTATCTAGCAAAGGAGCCATCAGCATTGTATTTGTGACGAAAGATCTATTTACCTGACACCACGTTCACACCTGCAGGTTTATCAACTAGACACCAAGTATTATTCTTCATTAAGGCATAGCATTCCTCTAACATCACATTATACCAGTTGGGATCCTTGAGTGCAGATTTGTAGGAGATGGAAATAGGAGAAGGAGACGTGGTGGCAGAGAGATTGAAGTGCGTTTTGGGAACGAAGATGCCATCCTTGGCTCTGGTGTGCATGGGATGTAAGGGCCATGGTGCCGGGAAGAGGAGGTGGACGTGGGCTGTGTGCGTGTAGCAGCGCACGGGGGAGCAGTGGGGTGCACAGCGTGCGGTGGCTGAGCGCGAGACGGCTGGGCACATGGCGGACGCGGACTGGGCGAGGCGGGCGAAGCCGTTGGAACGTGCGGAGCAGGCCCCCCTGAGTGCGGACCGGTGGAACGTGGCGAGAACACATGCGTCGGAACTGGATCAACGTCAGGAATGGTGAAGGTGTTCTGTGCGAGCTGGACGGGCACTAGATCCAGAGCAGATTGCGCCAGATCCGGAGTGGCGGGGGCCGGTGTGGGAGCCGGTGTGGTAGAATGCGCTAGGAGAAAAATCTCTTCATCAAAAAGAACATGATGTGAGACAATGATCTTTTTGGTAATGAGATCCTGGCAGCGGTAACTTTTGTGATCCTGAGGATAGCCGAGAAAAACGCACAGGGTAGAAAGATGGAGAGGTCGAAACGAGCGGTGGTTAAGAAGATAAGTGGCGGTGCTAAGCACTTCGACCCAATGCTGCGGGTGCATAGATGCTTGAAAGAGAAGGGTGCAAATAATGTTGTTTGTGCTGCGAATGGTGCATTCGGCCTTCCCATTTTGCAGTGAGGTATAGGGGCAAGAAAGGCATAAAACAATAACATGAGAGCGAAGGAAACCACGAAGCGCCAAGTTGTCAAATTCGTGGCCGTTTTCACATTAGATCGCTTGGCTAGAGAGATGAAACTGGTTTAGAATTATAACGTAAGAATCACGAATAACAAGAAGAACCTCCGATTTATGACGAAGGGGAAACATCCACATATAACTGGTGAAATCATCAAGTATAACCAAATAATATTTCATGCCAGAGAAGCTCTCAACAGGAGGAAGTCCACAAATCACAGTGAATAATTTAGAAAGGAAAATAAGTAATGCTTTGTGAAGATGCAAAAGGCAGCCTGATATGCTTGCCTTTCTGAGATGCGTCACAAAGGGAAACAGCACGGCCTTTTTTTAAGAGGAATAGAAAACTGGGATGACAAATGTGATAAGGAGTTATTCGCTGGGTGGCTGAGCTGCCGATGCCAAAGCTCAACTGAAGTGGCAGATAGTGCTGTGCTGCGAGGGGGCGCCTGAAAACTGATGAGGGGGGTATAGACTGCCATCACTGTTGGATCTTAGACGCTCCTTCTTGGTGAGAAGATCCTTCACAGTGAAACTAGAAGGATCAAACTCGACAGAGCACAAATTATCATGAGTAAACTGACGAATAAAAATCAAATCGTGTACAATATGTGGAGTATGCAAAACATTGGTTAACGAAAAGGTAGTGGTTGGTGTTGGTAAGGTGGTGTGACCGGTGCCATGAACAAGTAAAGTGGAACCATTCCCAACTATAACACGAGAGGAACCATGCAATGATGAAGAAGAATACTAAGTCAAGTTACTTGGATCTCCTGTCATGTGTGAAGTGGCGCCGGAATCCATGAACCAATCGTTGTTGTTGCCGGAGAACGGCTGCTGAAGCGACGTTGCATGAAGTGCATGAATAAGGCCCGAAGGATCATAAGCCGGTGTAGGCATCGTGGAAGGAGGTGGCGGTGGTAACATCATCATCGAGTAAGCATGTCCAAGGGCCAGGCAGTGGTGGAGGGCGAGCACTGAGAACGCCGAGGCTAGTGGATCCGGTCCACGGGGCACGTCACTGGGTGTTCCAGGATGCGTTCCACGGCGCATAGTAGGGAGTCCAGTTGGACTGATGTGGTGGGTAGTTGCCACGACCGTTTCCGGAGAAACGACCACCACGTCCACGTCCGCCACGGCGACCACCACGTCCACGGCCTCGATCAGTGCCATGAGAGGGGGGACGGACATTGGTGTCAGTGCACGGAGTGGCTGGAGCGCCGGTGAACGGGGTTGTCGTGTTCATGACCAGTGCCGTCTCATGGGCGGCGGAGCTCGCAGCAGCATGCGATGCTTCATCGTGAATCAGAAGATCCCGAGCCTCCAGGAATGTAGGGAACTTCGGCAAAAGAGGCAGAACTGTATGCAAAACAGTGAACTTCAAATTAAGCCCTCGAATCATCTGATGAACGAGAGCCCTCTCTGTGACCGGCTGGTCACAATCGGGCAGGGCATTCGTCATTTGCTGCAAACAATGACAGTAATCATTTGCGAAGAGATCACCTTGAAGGAAGCCATGAAATTCAGATTCGATGGTGACAGCACGACTGGCCTTGTTACCAGTGAAGTGCTTGGCCAGCTCGCACCACACCTTGTGAGCTGTCGGCTCTTCAAGTTTGAGGAGCCTGTCGATGAGCTGATCCGAGATAGTGTTGTAGATCCACGTAATTACTGTTACATTTTCACGGACCCAATCTGGATCGTCATGCTGAGGGTCGGCGTCCTCAACATGGGGGCGCATGCCAAAGCGCCCAAGAACGAGAATAAAGAGTTTGCTCCACTTGGTATAGTTGTGTGCGAGCATGTCAAGAGTGAACGGAATCAAGGATTTGATGTTGACGCTATGAATAGCGTGAGACATGGGAGTGGTAGAGGAAGATCCATGGGAAGTCTCAGTGAACGGCGGGGTGGGGGGGGGGGGATTACACCGGTCGCCGAAGAGGTAACGGCCGGCGTGGATGAGGAGGTAATCATCGCCGGCGAGTGGTAGGGGATCAGGTCTTAGGATTAGGCTTCTGATGCCATGTAAGAGAAAATAATGGCGCAGGTAAAAGATAATTTTGTATTGATATGATCAAGCCTATTTATAGACTAAGTACAAGATACATGAGTGGCTAATACAGCTCCTGAGTCCTAGTCTTGCGAGTAGTGGAAAGAAGAAGCTGGCGCCGTGCTCCCCTCCCCATGCTGATCTCCAAGTAACCGACATGTAAAACCTCATGCATGTGCCATCTTTAAGGAATGAAAGCAGTACTGAGTGAACCATACGACACCAAACTTTTGGAATTTGCCATCGCTGCTGAAGTCACCACATGAATTGTTTAAATTTTGTACTCTCTGTCAGGGTTTAAAAATCTGGTCCTGTATCGGTTTTCAAGATGGTGAAAAACCGTCGGTTTACCCTTTTTGCTACAACACGTACTCCAATCTGATTTTCACCGAAAACTGGTTGTATGAAAACCGGATCGAACCAGTTTCATTGAAAACCGTAAAAATTGACTGCTTTTCAACAGTTTTTTGAACCCTGCTCCCCACTTGTCTGGTACTCTGATTTCAGGATAACTTGCTTAGCTTGGTAAATTGAAACCAGGATCAAGTTTTTCTCCTCTAGTCATCTCTATGGGAAGCAAAATTTCAAGGACTGGGCTGTATTTGTTGTCCTAAACTCCTAATAGATGAAACAATCGTGATTGATGAGGCGCTCACTTTTTGGGCTGGATTTGTAGTGTGAGTAGCGCAAAGATTGCCCACCTTTTTGCCGGCCCAAATAGAGCACCATTTTTTAATAGAAAAGATCCGAATTCAACCGCAGCATGACAGCATCTGGTAACTCTGACAAATGTAAATTCCACATATACATATATCTGGAGTTTGTATTACATGGAGGATAAAATTTGAATACATCATGACGAAATTCATATAATTAGGCAGCATTCATATGGTTATGCTCGGTTTACATCACCCGAACAGAGATAGCTTTTCTCATCGTTAATTAGAGTAAATGGGGATTAATCAATAATCAGGACTCGCTGCGCCCATATACGGTTTTGTATACCTTGCGAGCTCAACTTAACCACCCGAACGAACGTTCGTACATAGTACTACGTATTATGCCGTCGACTGGCAGCGATTATTTATGGTATTCATGTATCCATCATCAGTTCTTGGCGTCGCCGTCGACCACCACCTTGTTGTTGGCGCCAGGGGGACACGGTGGCCTCGGCTTCGGCGGCGGCGATGGCTTCGGTGGAGATGGCTTGGGCGGGTATGGCTTCGGCGGTGACGGCTTGGGTGGCTTTGGCGGATTAGGCTTCGGCGGCGACGGTGTTGGGGTGGGCTTGGGCGGGGACGGCTTCGGCGGCGTCGGCTTGGGTGGCATGGGCGGCACCGGCCCGTTGTGGAAGCACTTGTCGCAGCACATCTTCATGCACTCCATCTTCTCCTTGCTATCTGTAAGTGGACACAAGAACGCAGCGCGTGAACAGAGTAAAAACTTAGCTGAGTCAATGGAGGATGATCGGGAGACTCGACATGCGTATATAAAGTTACATGGCGGCTTGCAGAGGCAGGTGCTGACGACGCACTGCTGGTAGCAGAGCACCGGGAAGTTCTCGAAGCACTCGTTCAGGCACCCCTTCTTGCACTTGTGGCCGCCACCGCCGCCGATGACGGAGACGGAGGCGTCAAGGCCGCCGCTGCCGGCACCCTCGACCTGCTTGGCGGCGGCGGCGTGTTCCTCGTTGTGGCACCTCGTGTTGCACGACGTAAAGCACTTCCAGTGGTACATGTGCTCGTCGTCGACAGCCGTCGCCGTCGTGGCGAGGAGCGCGGCCGTCGCCAGGAGGACCAGCAGCCCAACATTGGAGCCTGCCATTCTCGATCGTCCGAGGTGAGCTACCCGAGAGCAGCTCGATGGGTGGGTGGATGGGATGCATGGCTTCGTGGCTGGAAGGTCGCATATATCTGCACCTGAGCATGTCGAAAGCATGAGCGCCGCGGCGCCCGGCTTGCTGGCGGATCCGTGCACGGAAAAATAGGAACCGGATCTGTTCCGGCCAGTGAGCTGATCTAGATGCTGGGATGCGAGGGTGCATGCTTTTCTTGCTCATCGCACTGGTAGCTTGCCTGTTGGCACGGGTTGCCAGTTGCCCCTTCCTGGTTCCTTCTCTAGCCCTCTCGCCGTGAACTTGCCTCAGTTCTCTGTCGTTTTTAGTAGCCGATTTGAACTTTCTGTTGAGATTCAGCTATGATGACTCCAGTCATGTTTTCAGCAGCAGTGGTTTGGGTTTCGAATCAAAATTTCGAATATACTGCTAATTTTTTGCAGGATATTGGACTCCAAATTGATCAAAATAAGATTACCCATAAAAAAAGAACTATTAAGTTGCATGCATCAATTAATTGACTTTAAAAACTTAAACTGAAGAGAAAAAGTAGTCAGTTCACTTATATTCCAACACTACTTCTCATGTGTAGCTCTCGTAAACGCAAACGTAAAATAGCAGTAAGGCTACAATTTATTTTAATAAATCATGCTCGTCAGGATTCAAACTCGAGACCTCTGGCTTGATACTATATTGAGTTGTATGCATCAACTAATTGACCTTAAAATTTTAAGCTAATGAGAAAAGGTGAGCAATTCACTGGTACTCCAACACTTCCCCTTACGTGCAGCTCTCGTGGGCGCAAACATAGATTAGGATCAAGTTACAATTTATTTTGATAAATTGCGCCCGCTAAGATTCGAACTCGAGACGCTCTGATACTATATTAAGTTGTATGCACCAACCAGTTACCCCAAAAACTTAAGCTGATGAAAAAAGATGACAATTTACTTATACTCCAACATTCTCCTTTACGTGTCATGGGCGCAAACATGGCTTAGGAGTAGCCTATAATTTATTTTGATAAATTGTGTCTGCCAGGATGGATTTGAACTTGAGACCTTTGGGTTTGATACTATATTAAGTTGCATGCACCAACCAGTTAACTCTAAAAGCTTAAGCTGATGAAAAAAATGGACAATTCACTTATATTCCAACACTTCCCTTCACGTGCAGCTCTCGTAGGCGTAAATGTGAAATAAAAGCGGGATACAATTTATTTTAATAAATCGCGTCTCTTAAGATTCGAACTCGAGATCTCTGTCTCGAATACTATATTAAATTGCATGCACTAACCAGTTGAACAAAAAAAAACTTAAGCTGATGAGAAAAAATAGGTAATTCACTTATATTCCACCAGTAAGATCCATCGAATCAGTGATTTGATTGATTCCTAGGTGTAAATAGGTGTAAATAGGTACTTGAGTGATTTGTCAATTTAGGATTTATTTTATGAACTTGAACAATTTGACACACACAAGTTCAAATCCTATGACAAATCATCCTGTTGGTGTATGCACGCCGGCGCATCATCTTGCTGGTAGGCGGGAGCTTGGCGGCACAGACAGCGAGCACGAGTGTTCGTCGCAGCCTAGGCCTCGAGACCCTCGACCACCGCAGTACCACAGCTGTGGTAGCAGGAGAGCCGGCAGAACCAGAATTCGTCGCACGGCACTCACTGGTCGAAGCATCCGGTCCCGAAGCGGCCTAGGACACGAACACCGTGAAGATAGCCACGAGGACGGCCATGCATCTGTCGATCTCCATTGCCTGCAGGAGCGCAGCCCTCGATCGAGCGGTGCAAACCGAGACCTCGACGCGGATGTGAAGCGTGAACTCGTGGTGGCGGTTTGCGACGACGAGACGGCGAGGCAGCTCACGGCTCCGGTGTGAATATGATCGCCGCTGCCGGCACCGTCGCTTCGATCTGCCGTCGTGTTTTGGGAGCGCATCCGGCCCGCGCGCGGCAATGGGCGCCCGCACCGTTAGTGTGGCCTTCCAGCCCGGTTGTAATGCCTGTTCGGTCCACTAACAATTTGGCCCATCCACGTGTATGACTCTATTTTCCTGATGGTTTCTTTTGTGTTTCCTGTAATTCTGCTGGTTGATTACTCGAGTTTTAAAAGATATTATGACTTGGATATAATAATTTTTAACTGTTTGATGCTACTTTTTTATCATTCACAATGTTCTTCTATGGGAAGTTCCATAATAAATAAAACAAATTCTGTTATATAAGAAGAAAAGTTCCAGATACAAATGCCATCTTTTACCACCGCAATTGATTTGACGAAGCATGTGCTGTCCGGTATGTGTAGGGAATGATAAAGAATGTCCCTAATAATTACTTGAACGTTTGTGATTTTTAACAACCTACATATCGCGATTATGATGTTTTTAGTCAACCATTCGATTATTCACACGTTCCTTTGGCCGCAACCCGTTGCACGAGCTCTCTCTCTCTCTACATTGTTATTTCGTCATTATTTATGGTGACTATAATCTGGCGAGAATTCCTTACCAGCCACTAGAAAATTGAGATTTCTTATTGCCAACAGAAGTTTTTAAATTCCTTATTAACAACTAGGCTTAAATTTTTATTCCTTAGTAGCCACTGACATCCACTTTTATGGATTTTATGGTGTTAAATGGGAAAAAATAAAAACTCACTTATTGTAAGTAATATTTTTTCATTGAAGTTTATTAATTAACCATTTCAACAGACTTTTAAATTTGAAAGTATGATTATGTATAGCAAACAACAAATAAAAGTATTTGATAAAGAATAAAAACATTTTTATCAATAGTTATTTAAGGGGACTATTTCAATTTATTGGTTCACTGATTGTAAAAGGAAAAAAGGAAAATTTTATTTGAGTTGAGGTGTAAATTTGCTTCACAATAGGGTGAAACTCATAGGAGTGGTTAATATGGGAAAGAAAAAGTTTAGAGCAATAGTTAATAAGGAAAATGGTTTTTTTGGCTAATAAGGGACCTTGACTTTTTTCAATGGTTTTTTTTTAAAAAAAAAATCAATGGTTGATA
>BCLG01005365.1:14311-28665 GCA_001602295.1 Zoysia matrella | reverse complement strand
GGAGACGGAGAGCGACGCGGAGAACTCGTTTGATGGGTCGGGAGAAGAGGAGGCGCCCTCGAAGGTGCCGAAGAGGGACTGGGTGGACTGGGAGGACCTTATCCTCGAGGACACCGTGCCGCTCGTTGGTTTCGTGCGAATGATCCTACACTCCGGCAAGTACGCAACCCTTTCTTCTTCTTCTCTTATCGTACTTTGTCGACTACAATAGGATTAGGAATCCATCTTGAAATTAGACATTAAGAGTAAATTGACTGGTATCATTTGAATGATTTTCTATTTGGCTGTCCACGTAGCCAAACGCAATTCGTGAAACAGATTTTGTGATAGATTAAATTTAGATAGTAGTACATGAGACTGCAATGTGAATCACCAGGCCCATTAGCATTGATGAAGGCATAATTGGATTGATCACTCTTTATCTCACTTGGGGGGTGCAACGCAGTCAACTACAAAGGTCTGAGAAGTGAAAATAGGCCTTCACAGAATTTTTTTTTTCAGAAACACAAAGGCGTGCTGAGTTTCTTTATGCTAAGAAGATGAAAAACCTTTGATACAAACACCACCCAAACCAGCACCAAGATGATGCAAATGATGTTTTAGCGTTTGAAAGCAATTAGTTTTGATCATCACTTCCAATTTTTATTCCCTCTCTTGGACAAAAGACCCATATCCATATATGCTTGCTTGGAAGAACGGTGTCAGCCAGTTGTGAGAATGCAAGGAATACCTAATGGAACTAACATTTATTCTTGCATGACTTAACTGAAAATGATGATTCCTTGTCACTAAAACAGCACAGCTACTAAAATATCTAATCAATAATGTATCATGCTGAATTACTGATGCTTTCCCTTACACACAAAAGAGGTATCCTACAGTGCTGGACCATTCAAATGGAATGATTAGGCACCCAAGTAGGTCATGATGTTCGCTAAGATACCATGCTTCTAGTGTTGTTCCATAGCAGTGCTTTGCAGTTCATTTATCCATTATATAAGAACCAAGTTGAAAGTTTTAAGATAGTTTCACATGACATATGGCAATTATTGCGTAAAAAGTGTGTCCTCACAAATCGTTTGTTGTTGAAACTTTTTCTATTCTTGTATGTTTGATTAATTTATTATGGTATTTAGGACAATAACTTCCCATGTGAGACATGGCATATTTTTGCTGTGCCATACCTCATAGGGACCACAGGAATAATTAACTTTATACAATGGTAGTTTGTTTAGGGTTAACCTATTATGCCTGCCATGTGCTTCCTAAATCATCTAAGAGTAAGCAAGATCCAATATTGAAACATATCTGACTATACAAAAAAGCTTAGCATATACATTTAAAGTTTGTTTATGTTTTCTTATGTGCATCCAGATTCCACTATCAGTAGTTTTTCATACCTAAGCTAGTTGCTGCCACTTGCAGTATATATTTTAATTACAGACTGTTCTTTAAAAATGATGCAGGTATGAAAGTGGTGATCGGCTGAGTCCTGAACATGAAAAGGAAATTCTGGAACGGTTGCTTCCATATCATCCACAATATGAGAAAAAAATTGGGTGTGGTATCGACTACATCACGGTATGTTGTCCTTAGTGTACTTATCATTGAACAGAGTAAATAATTCTAGTTATCATCCTTCTGCACAAGGAATGTTTTTTAACTATAAGGTCTTCTCTATATTTTATCAAGTCATTAATGTCTTAAGCTTTTGTTTGCAGTAGATATATTTAAACAACTTGATATACTAGCTTATGTCAACTTAGTGTTCTGATGTCACATGATGCCAGGATTCCCAGCAAATATCAGAATACTTTTTCTATATTCCAAACAGATACCCTAATGAATTTTTGTGATGTAGTTCAAGACTTTGTCTGGTTGACTTCCATGTGTTATGAGTGTAGTTCTGAACTTCCAAGTACAAGCATCTATGTGTCATGTGTTAAAAATACCGTTCATAAGTTTCACCTTGTTCTTTTGATGTGTCTGAAAAGTAACATTTAATACCATTTTGCAGGTAGGATTACACCCAGAATTTGAAAACTCCAGGTGTTTATTCATATCTAGGAAGGACGGAGAGCAAGTTGATTTTTCGTTCTGGAAGTGCATCAAAGGTCTCATCCGAAAAAAGTACCCATTGTATGCTGATAGTTTCATTCTTAGGCATTTCCGCAGGAGACAAGATTACTGAAGTAGATGCTCATTAAAAATGTTTCACTGTAATATTTATGTGAAATTGATTTTGCCCACATGGCGTTAATATGCGGTGATTTTGCGTTTGTTCAAATTCATGGGGGCTTGAAAAATATACTAGTATGTGATCCCTACACTTTCAATCGTGTAAAGATCGGTAAAAAGGACTCACCAGCCGGGCTCAAACCTGCATCAACCTCATGGCCACAGGGGAGCGGATTGTGCGTTTGTTTCTGCTGAATGCGATGACAGCGAACTACAAGTCGGTGAATCCTCGCACAAATACTTCCAAATTCAAGCTCCGTTTGGAATGCATAAATTTCAAATCGATTTAATTTCACCAAAAAAAACGAAGAAATTAAAAAAATTCCTCCGTTTCAAATGCGGCCTCAGATTGTAAAATGCAGAGGCTGGGATCCTAACGAAAACGAGGGCGTTCACTCGGTACCTTAGCTGCCTACAGCAGGTTCGCGTGGCGTAGGCACGGCCCCGGGCCGGGAAGTTGGCGTCTTCGAAGAGGCGCGCGCTGCCTGGCACATCACGATAGTCACTCCACCCTTGGACACGCCTCAAAGGACAAGGCCCGCGGCGTGTGGCCTGAGACGTACGGCCACTGAAGCCAGGCCGGAGGCATCGTTATCTGTTGCACCTTGGTCGTTGTTGCTCTTCCGGAATGGTACCGCCTGAACTGCCGACCAAAAACCATCTGCTCGACAAAAAAAAAAAAGTCAGAAACCATTATCTAATTATCATATTATTCAATCAGAATCAGATATTAGCAAACATCAACGAAGCATTTTCAGATAGTGCGAGCACCCTCATGTCAGTTTCACGCTGCTCCTTGCCGTTCTGTCCGGGCAGAGAGAAGCCAGGGCACGGCTCCCCGCCGGCGACCGCGGATCCGTGCACGGGCGTCTCGCCGACGAGCAAGACCGGCCCTTGAGACGGTTCATGGGGCGCGTTTTGCCGCAGCGGTGTATCTAGACTCGCCCGCTTCGCTGCCTCAATTCATATGGCCCCTGCTGACTTCTTTAAGCTGTAGGACGGTGGTGTTTGTGACGTCGATCTGATTGCTCGGTTATGCTTTTAACTAAAATCCACGAGCTTTTCTTAGGTGTGACCTCCCCCACCTGTTAGCCGCGTACCTGAGCTGCCGCTGCGAGATTACCAAACTGCCCGGCTCTTGGATGTTTCGGGGGAATGGATGGCAATGCGCGCAAGCAGCTCTGTCTCCCGTCGACTGGATGGAGTACTCTATTCACACGCCAAAACAGGTCGTCGGAGAGCCGTACCCAGGGGACGTGGGCACGTCGGTAATTCTGCATCCGGTGGCTGCCATTTCGCGCCGGATCTGCCCTCTTGAACGATCTGCCCTCTTGAACGCCCCAAGGGCCAACAAACTGCGCAGCGCGCCCCCTCCCGCCCCACAATAAACAACCACACGCTCGCCAACGATGGCCACCACGGCGACGGCCAACGCACAGCAGGACCCCTCCCAGAGCTGCCACCCGAGCCAGCCATGGCCTCCTCCGCGTCCCTGCAGCGCTTCCTCCCGCCCTCCGCGCACGCGAAGTCATCGTCTCGCCGGCGCCCCGGCCGCGCGGCCCGCCCCGCGCAGTGCCAGGCCGTCACCGTGCCGTCTTCGTCGTCGCCGTCCTCACCGGCCGTCTCGGCGGAGCGGCTGGAGCCGAGGGTGGAGCAGCGGGACGGCGGGTACTGGGTGCTCAAGGAGAAGTTCCGGACGGGGCTGAACCCGCAGGAGAAGGTGAAGCTGGAGAAGGAGCCCATGGGGCTGTTCATCGAGGACGGCATCAAGGAGCTCGCCAAGGTGCCCATGGAGGAGATCGACGCCAACAAGCTCTCCAAGGACGACGTCGACGTCCGGCTCAAGTGGCTCGGCCTCTTCCACCGCCGCAAGCACCAGTGTACGTCCCCACCTCTGCACCCAACGCAATGCTTCTCCATTGCTTACTGCTAATGCTCTGTTTCGCTACTCTGTTCTTGCTATACATGTCTCCAAAACGTTTTCTTTGGAAGGGGCTCCACATAATACTAGCATCTAACACAGGCACTCAATTATAGTCTCAGCAGCATCAGTGCACTTAGAGAGAGTAGTAATCTATGTGAAAGTGTCTCCAAAAAAGTTACTCGAATTTTGAGTTGCAAAATAGAAAATGAATAGAATTTTCTACTCCATGTCCCAACTGAGCGCTGATAGCCAAAGAGGGAATGGAAAAGAAAAGGAGGCTTGCGTAGACTTTTCTGGTAAGTCTGGAAAAATTCTTGGTGGAATCAAGGGATTGGCTGCGACAGTCTTATATATAGACTGGGATTTATTGCACTAAAATATAACTCAAGGGCCAAAAGGTCAAGTACCCGAGTACTTCAAACGAAACGCCACATACTGACTCAACGCGAGGGAAGTGTTTTCTTAATATTTTTCCATGCGGTCCACTCCGTCCCTTGATTAACAACTCAATGTGTATAGTTGTTCAAACATGATACGTATACTGACGAATCTTAGTAGTAGTATATTGCATGGTGTCAAATGTGACATTCGGACCTGAAATTGTAGCTTTTACATAACCTGAATATACTTGCATCAGGAACAATGCTTTGCCAGTATCTTTGTGAGACCATTCCTTGATTCTTCACGCAACAGACAGACGTTTCTGAATTCTAATCGGGTTCACTCCGAGAGCGAGACGTTGACCCGAAACGATGCTAATAGCTGGTCGGTCCATGTGCAGACGGTCGCTTCATGATGCGGCTGAAGCTGCCGAACGGCGTGACGACGAGCGAGCAGACCCGGTACCTGGCGAGCGTGATCGAGGCGTACGGCGAGAACGGGTGCGCCGACGTGACCACCCGGCAGAACTGGCAGATCCGCGGCGTCACGCTCCCCGACGTGCCGGCCATCCTCGACGGGCTCCGCGCCGTCGGCCTCACCAGCCTTCAGAGCGGCATGGACAACGTGCGCAACCCCGTCGGGAACCCGCTCGCCGGCATCGACCCCGACGAGATCGTGGACACGCGCCCTTACACCAACCTGCTCTCCTCCTTCATAACCAACAACTCGCAGGGGAACCCGGATGTCACCAACCTGTGAGTCTCTTTTCACTCCCCCCCTCGTTGGGATCATCACTGCAATATCGAAGTACGTATCTATCAAGTGATGCCTCTTTGACACGTTGTCGTGGCTGTGCTGACAGGCCGAGGAAATGGAACGTCTGCGTGGTCGGCACGCACGATCTGTACGAGCACCCGCACATCAACGACCTGGCCTACATGCCGGCGGTCAAGGACGGCAAGTTTGGATTCAACCTGCTGGTGGGCGGGTTCATCAGCCCAAAGAGGTGGGGCGAGGCGCTGCCGCTCGACGCCTGGGTCGCCGGGGACGACATCATCCCCGCGTGCAGGGCCGTTCTCGAGGCGTACAGGGACCTTGGCTCCAGGGGCAACCGGCAGAAGACGCGCATGATGTGGCTCATCGACGAACTCGTAATTAAGCTCCGCTCCTCTTGCTTGTCAACAATGCTTCGCTTAGGGAAGAGCTTCCAGCTTTTTGATTCTCTCGATTCACTAATTTGATTTTTTTAATTAATTTTGTGATTAAAAATAATTTATTTTAATTTTTTAAAATAAATTTTAAAAATAAAATCATTTCACAGAATTAGAAAAAAATACTTTTTTCAGAACCTTTAAGTTTTAACTTATTTTAAAGAGTCATTTTACTTCTTTTAAAAAATAGCGTTTAAGCAGAGCTGGCTGCCAAAGGGCCCTTAATTCGAATCTCTTGGTTGACACGAACGACTTTTGCATTGAATCAGGGGATGGAAGCATTCCGGTCGGAGGTGGAGAAGAGGATGCCGAACGGGGTACTGGAGCGCGCCGCGCCGGAGGACCTCATCCACAAGAGCTGGCAGAGGCGGGACTACCTCGGCGTGCACCCGCAGAAGCAGGAAGGCCTGTCCTACGTCGGCCTGCACGTGCCCGTCAGCCGGGTGCAGGCCGCGGACATGTTCGAGCTCGCACGCCTCGCCGACGAGTACGGCTCCGGCGAGCTCCGGCTCACGGTGGAGCAGAACATCGTCCTCCCTAACGTCAGGAACGAGAAGCTCGACGCGCTGCTCGCCGAGCCGCTGCTGCAGAAACTCTCGCCGCAGCCGTCGCTGCTGTTCAAGGGCCTGGTGGCGTGCACGGGCAACCAGTTCTGCGGGCAGGCCATCATCGAGACCAAGATGCGGGCGCTCAGGGTGACCGAGGAGGTGGAGAAGCGCGTGTCGGTGCCCCGCCCGGTGCGCATGCACTGGACCGGATGCCCCAACAGCTGCGGCCAGGTGCAGGTGGCGGACATCGGTTTCATGGGGTGCCTGACCAAGGACAGCAACGGCAAGATCGTCGAGGCGGCGGACATCTTCGTCGGCGGCCGCGTCGGCAGCGACTCGCACCTGACGGACGTGTACAAGAAGTCCCTCCCGTGCGACGACCTGGTGCCGATCGTCGCCGATCTCCTGGTGGAGAAGTTTGGGGCCGTGCCGAGGGAGAGGGAGGAGGATGAGGAGTAGGAGCGAGTACCGGCTGCGGCTGTTCCGGTGATCTTCGTTCTTTGACTCCGACTCCGAGTTGAGTTACCGGGCGTTTGCTGTAAAGTAGACCATGCCTTCTTCCATGGCACGGTTAAATGTTCCACGATTCCTTTTGGTGTTGGTGTAGCACATAGTTTTCCAATTCACGTTACAGAGAATGATGATAAATAAAGTATAACACGATTGTCCCTGCAATGCAGAGTTGCAGACCTATAGAAACTGCTCATTGCCTCCCCTTGCATTGACATGGCCGCACAATCCACACGAATCATCAGAACGAATAGCATGATCCATGAGGCCCAGGGCCAAATTAAGGTGGGCACATGCCCCCATGCTTACAAAAAACCGTTCTCTTTATGCATTTTACCAATAATAATTCCTTAATGTTGCAGCCGTTGCAACTTTTTTTTTAAAAAAAAGGAAGCCATTGCAACATTCTGAAATTTTTATTGGTAAAACATATCGTTGTACATTCACTTTTCAAAATGGTGAATTTATAACAGAGCCAATTGTCGAGGTAGACCAAATGTTGTTGGCTTAATTTTTAGGAGGTAAGCTAAGAATTTAATCTTAACTATTAATTTTCTTAAAAAATATATAAATGGTATAAATTTATCACAGCCTACTTTCCAAAATAGCCATAGGAGTTTTTTTCTAAAAATAATTGCATGAGTTAGTTTTAAAAAAGTAAATTACTTTCCAAATTGAACTTTTACCACCTAGTATGTAAAAAATAAATTAACCCTCGAGTTTTACTCAAACTGTCAAACAGACTGTTTATATTGATTTAGGTGTATATTAAAATTTGCCTTATAACTCATGGACCGTAAAGGTGTCAAATTTTTATGAAGTCGTTACACTTGTCAAACCGTACAAATGTATGTCCTTCATCCGCACTCGTTTCATGGATGAAGTTAGCCCTTTACATGGACAATTTTAAAATAACGACTAATACAGGTTGTAAGTATAAAAGTATAAGGTATCCCGTATCAGCTAATGACCAATACTCTTTGCACCGGGGGCACAAATGTATCTCAGATTTTCTCCCAGACAGCGTAGCCATCGCCGTGCACCACGACCTGGAAGCCGTCGGGGATGAGGTGCCCAACGTCGAATCTTGTGCCGATCTTTGTGATGATCTTGCCATCGATCTCAGCGAGGTAAAGGTCGGCGTCAGCTTCGATGATGCGCAGCTCGCTCTCGGGGTGGATCCCGTGGCGGTTCCTGATGGACACCAGGTGCTCGATCTCGTTCTTCAGGCCCCAGTCGAAGAAATGATCGTAGAACTGCGGGAAAAGTCACAATTTTTCATCAGTTGTACAATACCACTCGCGGCAGTTTAGAACCGAGACCATGGAGGATACAAAATAACTCACCAAGCATGGGTTCCCAGGGTGCGTGAGGATGTAGGCGTAGCCCTGCATGACCTTATCGGACGGGAAAGGCCACATGTGCTGCGTCGAGCCGGTGTCGTGGTTGTCAATGAAGGTCACGGCCTTGGCAGGCCACCACCCAATCATGCCCGGCGCCTTGCCATCGCTTCCGCGCAGACGCCACAGTTCACCATCAACGGCGACGTTGAGGATGCCCTTGGTGGTGAAGTCGAACGTCGTGGCAGGTCCAGAACGGCCCACACGGTCCACCCAGTTAACCAACTCCTGCCGGTGCGCGTTCTGGTCGTAGTTCGGCTTACCATCCCCGTCGTACGCCAGCGACGTCCATATCTCGGCGACGGCGAAGCTGGGCTCGGTGTTGTCGATATATATCTTGGCGACGTCGGCAGAGTACCCCTTGGCGAAGTCGAGGCGCCAGGCGTCGAAGCCGATGTCGGTCTTTAGCCAGTTGAGCCAGCCGATGAGCTCCTGCTGGACGCGCGGGTTGAGGTGGTCGACGTCCGGAGCGCCGCCGAAGTCGGCACCGGTGTCGGGGTTGCCCGTGCCGTCGGCGTACGGCCTGTCGTCGCGGCAGATCATGTGGGGACCCCAGTCGAGGCGGTAGTCGGGCGTGCCGCCCTCGAACATGCAGTAGATGCCGCGCCCGTCCTGGTGCTCCGCCGTGCGGTGGTTGATCACGATGTCGGCGATGACCTTGACGCTCTTGTTGTGGAACGCGTCGATCAGGGACTTGAGTTGCGCCTCATTGCCGTACTTGGACGCGTCCAGATCGTACAGCCGCCCCGGCATATAGCCTGTGCGGGTAGATGCACCCACATGTTAGCACACGCTTGGCATGCATACTGTAGATAACGCAATGTTGCGGGACGGAGCAGACAGAGCACCTTGCTCGGCGACAGAGTGAGACGGCGGAGGGAGCCAGACGTGCGTGATGCCGGCGGCCGCGATGTCCTCCACCTTGCCCATCAGCAAGTTGTACCACCCTCCGTTCTGCTTCCACGACTCCCAGTTGAAGCCCTGCCGCAACAACGCACATGAACAGTGAGCAAGTCAAAATCTGAACATTGCAACGAGACAGAAGATAAGGTACCAAAGAAAAAGGGATAATAGCCAATTTCATCCCTAAATTATCGTTAAAAGCTTAATTTCATCCTTCAACTTTTAAAAGATCAAATTTAGTCTTTAAATTTTGATTCAAACTCAATTTCATCTCTCGTTCTGACGTGGCTACATACGTGGCATTTCACATTAGTAAATGACACGTCACGTCAACTTAAATTTTATATTTTAAAACTTAAATAGATTTTTCTACCAAATCGTAGCTCTGTTTTTTTGATCCGTTTGAGCCATCGTGTTTCTTAGAATTAATGCAACAACACAATGTACAATGTGAAAATATTTATACATCATAAGTTAATATATTTTGGTATTTTAAAATTTTTTAAAAAAAACCTCAAATATATGAATTTTCAAATTTTCTATTTCGTTAACAAAATGGTATTTCCTAAATTTGGATTGCGTTAATATTCAATTTTGTTAACAAAATTGAAAAGGTCTATATAGATGTCAGAAATATATAATATGTTTAAATTATTGATTTTGAACATATTAAGATATGTCAAAATTATTTATTTTTTAAAATATAAATATAAAAAAATCAATGAAGAATTTTTACAGTAATGTTAGGAAATATGATGGTTCAAAATGGGATAAAAATAAAGTAATAGTTTGAGAAAAATTGATTTGAAACTATATTATAAAATTGAAGCTGACAAGACATGAGTGTTGACGTGGCATGTCACGTGTGTAGCCATATCAGCCGAGAAATAAAATTGGGTCTCGAATCAAAATTCAGAGACTAAATTAAACTTTTGAAAGTTGAAGAACGAAATTGAGCTTTTAACGATAGTTTAAAGATAAAATTGGGTATTATCCCAAAGAAAAACCGAAACATGGTTGCTGTCGGGCTCGGTGTCGATCTGTCTTCCTTACCTGAAATAGGACCTGGCCGAGCGCCAAATTGGAGGACACTCCAAGGAGCACGAGGAAGAAGAACAAGCGCGTGCTTTTGCTCTCCATGTTGCTCCTGCTGTTTAGCACTTGACGTTTGGAACAGTTGAGATGTGTGGGAGCAGCCAGCGTGACTGGCTGGTACTTATAGCGGACTAAAGGGAGCAAGTCCATGCTGGTGTTCAACTCGCACGTCGTTTTGGTCATGTGTCGACGTTGCTTTTGGGCCAGTTGATAGACGGTGCTGGATCAAGTTCGTTATTGGGCAGTGAGCCATGCGCATTTACGTTTGAAGTGATGTACCGGTAAAAATTGACACCGGCTTCAAGTAAGGGCATAAATTTAACAGTATAAATATAATAACCTTTGTTGCGCCAATAACATGTTTGGGGACGTAGCTCATATGGTAGAGCGCTCGCTTCGCATGCGAGAGAGGCACGGGGTTCGATTCCCCGCGCAAATAACATTCAGAGCTTTTCTTTTCTTTTCCCCCTCTTCATCCCTTTTGTGATTTGTGAAACGGGCTTGGAAGTAGCCATGCAATGTCTATCGTCTCCGTCAGCATGAATGCTCCCTTTTGAAATGCACATATCTTTCGCTCATTCTAACGACTTATCAGCCAATCAGGGCTACTGGCTAGGCAATGGCGTGTGCTTGTACAAGAAGCTTGTGGGATGCGGAGAGTTGCAACTGCAGGGCAATGCTGAACATTTAGTTCCCTTGGAATACCAACCAAATTCAGTTTGGAGAAATTTCGCGGTGCCTCACCTTATCCTCGTCAGGAAATCGAAGTGGATCACTCGTGTTCTCCAAGGAGTGGTTCAGGATGTTTGCTGAATATTTTCTTGGCCTGAATGTCATGGCTAGCATTTTCCGCCTCGAGAGACGCATCATATCCTTTATTTGCAGTATGAAAGTATTAATATATCTTCACAGGTAAAAAGGGAACGTATACATTTTTTACTGGAAAAATACATACGGAGTACACGTTTATGAAGAGAATACAGTGGCGTCGGCCATCGTTCTGACGGCATTCAGTAGTTGCAGGTCCATCCATTCCTTAACAAGAGAAGATGACTGCACAGCCATCTCTCCTCTGTTGTAGTTCATCGGCTGTGCAAATTGACATCGCCTTGCATGGGCCGAATGATCTCGTCTCCATTTTCATGAAGCTCTGAATGTTCATATTCCCGTATATTCATGTTGCTTGCAATTCGTTGCTGATTAATGATCACGTATTCTGAATACGGCATTCAGGCATCGTCGCTGCTGGATATCGATAAGGAGCAAACGCCTTTGCTTCGCACTTGCATCTTTCTCACACTCGATGCTGAGTATTACTGAACATCTTCGCATCAAGTGAACACTTCGAGATTGCTCATGATATCTGCATCATCAGAGTAACAAACACTCGTATTGACTGGTCCTGCCATAATCTGTTGAGCCTCGTCATTGGCCATTAAATCGCCTACGGGCTCACCGGCCGATAACAAACTCCGGCCGGCGGCCGGCATTTGTTCGTCCACTTTCTCAAAAGCAACGCCGGAGCTCAACCGCGCCACCGCGGAAAGTTGCAAGTGGAGCGCAGGCAGTCTGCCATGCTCGCCTATAAGTACCAGATCAGACACAGCTGCTATCTCCATCCAGCTATCATCTTCACACTTGAATTCTTGCGATAGTGACCAATATGGCGAACAGGCTCTTATCAGTGGCCGTGGTCGTCGTCTTTCTTGGCCTGGCGTCGGACTTGGCGGCTGGTCAAATCCTTTTTCAGGTAACAGCGTATTGTCTTTGTACATTCGTCATAGAAGTACTGGTTATGGTTTGTATCTTATTGTCTTTGTGCACAAGTATTGAGTTTTGAGTTTCCCACGTTTCGTGATCAGGGCTTCAACTGGGAGTCGTGGAAGCAGAACGGAGGATGGTACAACTTGCTGATGAACAAGGTCGAAGACATCGCCGACGCAGGCATCACCCACGTCTGGCTCCCGCCGCCATCGCACTCTGTCGCCGAACAAGGTGCTCTGTTCTCTCCGTCCAGACTACGACGTTGCCTTACCTGTATTAACTGTACTTTGGCGCGCTGCATACATGTGGTAACCTGTGAGTGCACATCTCCTGCAGGCTACATGCCAGGGCGGCTGTACGATCTGGAGGCGTCCATGTACGGCAACAAGGCGCAGCTCAAGTCCCTGATCGAGGCGTTCCACGCGAAGGGCGTCAAGGTCATCGCCGACATCGTGATCAACCACCGCACGGCGGAGCACCAAGACGGCCGCGGCATCTACTGCATGTTCGAGGGCGGCACGCCCGACTCCCTCCTCGACTGGGGCCCCACATGATCTGCCGCGACGACCGGCCGTACGCCGACGGCACGGGCAACCCCGACACCGGCGCCGACTTCGGCGGCGCTCCAGACGTCGACCACCTCAACCCGCGCGTCCAGCGAGAGCTCATCGGCTGGCTCAACTGGCTCAAGACGGACGTCGGCTTCTACGCCTGGCGCCTCGACTTCGCCAAGGGATACTCTGCCGACGTCGCCAAGGTATACATCGACAACACCGAGCCCAGCTTGGCCGTGGCCGAGATATGGACGTCGCTGGCGTACGGTGGGGACGGCAAGCCAAACTACGATGAGAACGTGCACCGGCAGCAGTTGGTTAACTGGGTGGACCGTGTGGGGCGTTCTGGACCTGCGACGACGTTCGACTTCACCAACAAGGGCATTCTCAACGTCGACGTTGATGGTGAACTGTGGCGTCTGCGCGGAAGCGATGGCAAGGCGCCGGGCATGATTGGGTGGTGGCCTGCCAAGGCCGTGACCTTCATCGACAACCACGACACCGGCTCGACGCAGCACATGTGGCCGTTGCCCGCCGATAAGGTCATGCAGGGCTACGCCTACATCCTCACGCACCCTGGGAACCGCTGTATCGTGAGTTATCTATTCTCTGTTCCGAGCTCTAAACTGCTACCACGATCATTTCTTCGGCTGGGGCTAATTTATTACTTTCAACAGTTCTACGATCATTTCTTCGACTGGGACTTGAAGAACGAGATCGCGCACCTGGTGTCCATCAGGAACCGCAATGGAATTGGTATGACAGGGGCTGATTCTGATCTTTCGATGAGAGGAGGATAGCTTCGATTTGAAGTGAATTTGACGTTGGCTGTCTGACTACAACAACCAACAGGATTGCTGCGCCTTAGCAACAGGTACACCGGCTCTGATTTGTTGTTGTTCTTGCTGTGCTAAGAACAACCTTGAACCTACGAGCAATCGAGAACAAGATGAACAGGTAGACAACTCATAGATCTGGATATAATCACGAAATTAGGGTTCTGAATCAAGCAAATCGGGTGATCTCGTCGACACACGCGTTTATAAGAAAGTAGCTAAGGCTAAATTTGCATCTGAACAAAACCCACCCTCAAATAACGGCTGGCACAGATTTATATAGTGGGAAGACGTTGTGGAGGCGTGGGGGACTCAAACCCTAACTTAGATAGGGCTTTAATGGGCTAAACTGGATATAATGGGCCTCAGCCCATGACTGGAGGTCCAAACGCCTTTCCGACGATTCTGATCACGTCTGGAGGAGTTTGAAGCTGAGGTTGGACCCATCTGAAAGTAGACTTTGAGATCTTTCCTATGAGTACTCATTTATCTTCAACAACATCCAAAGTGAAAAGTTATGACCGAAACAATCTAGCTCTGATTGATGGTCCGATCCTGCTTTATGGTCCTGGTGCTCCTTCTATGTTTCTAATCATAACAAAATCACCACAAAGATTTAGTAGTACCCCATTCTGAGAAGAACTACTATAGACAGTGAGAAATGACTTAAGCTGATAATTAAGTTGACGCGCTCGAGCTCGTGTCATAAGTCCTTCGTGTGTAATTGGTTTGGTTGTGTTTGTGGAAGTGATGTCCTCATCAGAAATCCACCATGAGCTGCGCATCATCGAAGTTGACGCCGACCTTTACCTCAGTGGCGGAGCTGGCTGGTGGGCCGGGTGGGCCATGGCCCACCCTGGATTTGGCCCACCAAAGGAGCAGCCCCCCACTAACAGCCCCAGCAACTTGGCGACGCCACGAGCTGGCGACTTGGCGAGCAGAAAGATTGGGCGACGGCGTGAGCTAGGGTTTGGGCGGCGCGGCGGCGCT
>BCLG01005365.1:0-12519 GCA_001602295.1 Zoysia matrella | reverse complement strand
ATTATTCAAAAGCTTGATATTTAGTTTGATGAGGTTAATATGGAGTTATTTTTTGTATGACAGCTTTGAATCCTTCAAATTTTTTTGCTTTATTTGATGCCCATAAAGTACACAGGCTTGCTGAATTTTATCTGAATCATTTTTCAAGCTTAGATTTAATAAGACTTGAAATGTAATTTGATAACTATATTGATGATATGAGAAGGCAAAATAGGTTTTAAGGCATAAATAATCTTGTTGAGCTCTCTGTTAAACTTATGGCAACAAATAGACATAATGTTTATGATTTGGTATACTTGCTTCTTAGTGTTGATTCTATCTGTGATGACAGCAAGTATTGAAAGAGCCTTTTCAGCTATGAATTTTGTCGAGAATAGATTGAGAAACAGGATGAGTGACAGTCTTCTAGATGATTGTATGCTTATTTTTATTGAGCGAAATATTTTTTTAATGTGAAGAAAGAAGATATTATCAATTTTTTTTAGGCTATTAGAAAGCGTATTCCTGACAAAAACAAGAAGTAATTTGTTATCTTTTTTTACTATATAAAATAATTATATTTAATTTGAACTTATGTTACAAACTGACAGTGTCACTTATATTTGTAAAATATTTTATTTAGCTTAAATATTTGTTATAAAATTGATACTTTAATTTTGTTGTGCGGACAAAAATATTTTTTCGACTCACCCTGGCTTTGAAAGCCCGCTCCGCCACTGCTTTACCTCGCTGAGATCGATAGCAAGGTCATCACAAAACTCGGACCAAGATACGACGTTGAGCACCTCATTCCCGAAGGCTTACAGGTCGCGGCGCACGGCGATGACTACGCCGTTTGGAAGAGAATTTGACACGGATTATTTTTGCCTCCGGCACGGAGGGTCTCCCAGATTTACCTGATTTTTTTTACTTCGTTGATCGTTGATACAGAATATGTGTCTCTATCAAAGATTACTATGCGTGCCCTCATCATTCGTAAACAAGTGATGAGGACGAGGATATACTCTATATGATTAATGGCGTACAATAAAAACATCTATTTCAACAATTTATCTGCACCTATTACTGGCTTCTTAGTTGAATTTATTTTTAAGGAGTTTTAACTTAAGACCTTCTAGAGGATTGTACTGTTCGAATTCACTTATCCCTTTTTATTTAAATATGACCTAGATTCGAGCAAATTAGTCCACGGACATATGTGAAACTTCACACTTAAAGGCCCGACCTACCATGTTTAGAAAAGAAAAAACAAGTGACGTTACTGTTGCGAGTTGGCCGGATCCTTTTGCGTCACCGGGTTGACGTCGGTGTGACAAGCCAGGAGGACCACCAGCCGGTCCAGCCCACCTAACAAGACCAACACCCGTGCACATCCAAACCTGTTCTCTTTAGCCCACCGTCCATCGATCTCTACGACGATGCGGACACGATCAGGGCCGCGACTATTAAATTGAGCCCGTGATGGGTCTTTTCTGTAGGAGTACACGCGTGCTGGGCCGGCACCACGCGCTGATGTTGGCCTGGCCCTAGTTTATTCGACGGTGGTCAAAGGCTTCGTCACAATCACTGAGGCCCCGGTTGGGAAAAAAAAATTTGTAAAAATTTTACAGAAATTAATTTAATTTTAAAAAAAATAAAAAAATTAAAAAAATTGCTCCGTTCCAAACACGCCCAACAAATACACACGGTTGAAGAAATTATCGGAGGTGAGATCTTGTGAGATGTCGACGGGGCTTTTGTCCCACAAACCGGAGTGGCTGGCATTGGAGTCATGAGAATCGTAGTAGTTTTGGTTTTCTTGAAATTTACTCTTTTGCGTACGCTATGAACAAAACGTCTTTGCACTGTCCATCTAAGCGATTTGAGTTTTTTTTAAGTTTTAGAAGATGCTTTTTACATTCATCTTATTTAATTTTTATTTTTTGTGAATTATTTTATTAGTACAAATAATTTAAATATGATTTATTTTTCTTATATTTCTATAGATTTTTTGAATAAAAACGAATTGTTCATCATAATATCTACTTTCTTCATTCTTTAATTGATGTCGTACTTGATTTCTAAATTCAACTTTGATCATTCGTCTCATTAAAAAATAATAAATTTTATATATTTTAATATTATTTGATTTATTATTAGAGTTATTTGAATCACAACTTAAAATTTTACATATTCGAATAATTTTTTTAATAAGATGAATGATCAAAGTTGATCGTAAAAGTGAACAGCGATATCAATTAAAGAACGGAGGAAATAAAATGTAAAAAAACAACAATTTTGACGGAAATAGTAACTAACTTTCCAAGATCTTGCTGACTTCTGATTGAAATGACATAAATGTACTTGATTTAATTAGAACATAACGTGCGTTTAGCCCGTCATGAAACCCACTAATCGCAAGATAAGAACGCCAAATCGGACATTATAATAAGACATGTGTGAACTGAACAGATTAGAAAACCATTTGGTATAATCCTCATCATATCTGCGTGCATCTGTTCCCACAATCCCACCACGATCACAACGTGCGCCAAGCCAAGCCCACCGTTTAAATTCCGCGTGCTTCGCGCGCCATCGGTGTAGTATATAAAACGCTTAACGCATGCAGCCTGAAACACCAGCGGCGGATCAGTAGATCACCACACATCACACCGCACGAGGGTTGACGCAGCGTACGCGCACAGCTTTCTCGCGATGCCGACCGACCAAGCGCGCGCTAGCTCGCCACCGCGTCCGTCCATGGCGCCAAGGCTTGAGCGCGGCGGGTTCATGCTCCCCAACACGGAGCAGGCGAACTCGCTCCTCCTTCGCGCGCTCATCTCCGTCGTGTCCGGCGACGCCGCCGTGCCCACGTTGGACGAACTGGCCGAAACGAAGCCCCAGGTCGCCGCTGCTCCACCGGCCGCCTGCGCGCGTTGCGGCGTGGAAGGGTGCCCCGGCTGCGAGCTCTCCGCGGGAGACGCCACGGCTACGATCGGCTCGAGAAGCGACAGCGAGGACGGAGAGTCCATGTCCATGAGCCGTGTCGTCGTCGCTGGTGGCGTGGGCAAGCAGGGTAGGAGGAGAGGGGCGAGGGGGAGCCGATACAGGGGCGTGCGGCGGCGGCCGTGGGGCAAGTGGGCGGCAGAGATCCGCGACCCGCACCGCGCCGCGCGCAAGTGGCTTGGCACGTTCGACACCGCCGAGGAGGCCGCGCGCGCGTACGACGTCGCCGCGGTCGAGTTCCGGGGACAGCGCGCCAAGCTCAACTTCCCAGCGGACGCAGCGGCCGTGTCGGCTTACTCTTCCTGGGCGACGATACAGGTGCCGCAGCAGCCGGTGCCCCAGAGCCTCCATGAGTACTGCGGGTTAACCGCGGCGTCGCCGGTGCACATGGCGCAGGCACCAGCCGCGCAGCTCTGGCAGCAGCAAGGAGGACGGCCGGCTGCGAAGGACCGGGAGGAGATCTGGGACGGTCTTGACGAGATCTTGATGCTAGAGGACGACAGCTTCTGGTCCATTCCGTGATTCCGATTGTTTTCTCTCTCTCTCTCTCTCTTCTGTTCTAGTACTCCTAAGAGATTTCGAAATTTCCATTGTTGTGATAAAAAAGAGTCGATCAAATCAGGAGGACAGCTGACTACTGAGTGCATGTAAAAATCTTCACGAGATTGTTTGACTTCTAGTTTGACCACCTCCATAATGCGAGCCATGATGATTGTGGCCCTAATTTAAACCGATGTAGGGTAGGCTTGTATTTTTTTTTTAAACTTCTTCTATGATTATAACTGCAGTATCTATACGCGCGTGCACACACTGTAACACACACCTACACACCTCACAAACACTGCTAAACTAACAAGTACAACCGAGCGTTGAAAGATCGTGTCCTTAAATAAATCGTCAGATTACTTTAAATGTTAATTTTCTTTTATGTCACCACTTGTAAGAGATATCTGCAAATATTATTGGGGTACAGTATCGATGAGTACCGCTGGACCAGCTGAGACGTGCTCGGCATCGGTAGGCTCGTCTCTGATTTGACGTCCGGCCGGCAACCTCGAAATAATTAAGAGATGAGAGGGAATGTGCGTGGCCCGATCAACGTACGCGGCGATCCAGACGGGCAGACACGCAGCCCTAATCTGTCCGTCATCCTTCCTCTCTAAGCTAAGGACAACGCGCAGCACAGCGTAGCAGACCACGTGAATTGGAAAAGGACCCAGTATTTTAACAAAGAAACTTTTGCCATACTCTACGGTTAGCCAACATTTTGTTCAAGCACTTTTTACAAATTGTTGATCAGGTTTTATGTAGACATTGTAATATGGAAACGATAAAAAGTCATAAAATATTATGGTCTCCTTTGCAACATAAAAATTTCGCAAAAATATCACAAAAAATTCACAAAAATCAATTTAATTTCACAGAAAATATATAGAAATAAAAAATTTTTATTCAATCCTAAAGAGGCCTTTATTTACAAACTTATTGAAGTTAGCAATCATAAAGTAAAAACAACTTCGGATAAACTAGAAAAACTCCTCTAAAATTACAAGTTGATATTCCCTCTGTACTATTTTATAAATCATTTTACGTTCGGACATAGAAATTCAGAAAAGTGAAAAATGTAGTATATTTAAAAAAATGAGAAGAAGAGATAGAGAAGATGTATTGTGAAGAAAAAACTGTGTTTGTCTCTGTCGAGATATACTTCGGGTAACTACGGATCAACTTCTATAACAAGGCCCACCTACGGTCCGCGACTCAACGGCCCATCGAGTACTTCACAAAGGCGGCTCGGCCTCAGCGGTCGAGAAGCCTCGTCAAGGCTCAAAGACAGAGGCGTAATCATTTCGACCTCCAGGAGTCGGAACCCGAGCTATCGGAATCCTAGCGGTCGGGACTTGTCCGCCGACCGCTGAGAAGCACTCATCACTCCAGCAAATACGCTGATTCAGAATCCCTAGCAATGTGTAGTTACACGAATAAGATAAGCATTTCAGAAGATTCCGAAACTACCCGATCGAACGAGAAACGACTCTCCAGACGATAAAGCTGAGCAGTAAAGCAACCCTGTTCTCTCTCAGTGAACAAAAGTATGAACGGGAGGCGCCGATCATCTAGCCCGAACACCAGAGATCATGACTCTCTGGAAACTGTGGCTCTATTTGTCAAAAAATCATCCGCTTATGTAGGCGACAAGATGCTTAAATTATAGTCCAATCACCTCAACCATATTTCATTCTAAGACAACCTATGTCTGCCCCTATATAAAGGACACCTGGAAATTGAAGCAAGCAAAATACAAGATACAATACACAAAACGCGCGACAAATATATAGAGCAACAGTGATAATCATCACCTATAAACTACCCCTATCACGCGAGCTTGACACTCTCAGATTTGTTCAGAGCTTTTTCGCATTGTAATTTTATATTTTTGACATTCATATGATCGATTCTTTTTCCTCTGAACGTAAGTTATTACACCTGACTAAACTATTCGATTCCGTCGTCCATGTCCATGAGCCGTGTCGTCGTCGCTGGTGGCGTGGGCAAGCAGCGTAGGAGGAGAGGGGCAAGGGGGAGCCGAAACAGGGGCGTGCGGCGGCGGCCGTGGGGCAAGTGGGCGGCAGAGATCCGCGACCCGCACCGCGCCGCGCGCAAGTGGCTTGGCACGTTCGACACCGCCGAGGAGGCCGCGCGCGCGTACGACGTCGCCGCGGTCGAGTTCCGGGGACAGCGCGCCAAGCTCAACTTCCCAGCGGACGCCGCGGCCGTGTCGGCTTACTCTTCCTGGGCGACGGTACAGGTGTCGCAGCAGCCGGTGCCCCAGAGCCTCCATGAGTACTGCGGGTTAACCGCGGCGTCGCCGGTGCACATGGCGCAGGCACCAGCCGCGCAGCTCTGGCAGCAGCAAGGAGGACGGCCGGCTGCGAAGGACCGGGAGGAGATCTGGGACGGTCTTGACGAGATCTTGATGCTAGAAGACGACAGCTTCTGGTCCATTCCGTGATTCCGATTCTTCTTTTCTCTCTCTCTCTCTCTCTCTCTCTCTCTCTCTCTCTCTCTTCTGTTCTAGTACTCCTAAGAGATTTCGAAATTTCCATTGTTCTGTGATAAAAAAGAGTCGATCAAATCAGGAGGACAGCTGATTCCTGAGTGCCTGTAAAAATCTTCACGAGATTGTTTGACTTCTAGTTTGACCACCTCCATGATGCGAGCCATGATGATTGTGGCCTTAATTTAAACCGATGTAGGGTAGGCTTGTATTTTTTTTTTAAATCTCTTTTATTGATTACAACTGCAATATCTAAACGCGCGCACACATTGTAAGATACCTACACATCTCACGAGCACTGCCAAACTAACAACTACAACCAAGCGTGTAAGATCGTGTCTTTAAAGAAGTCGTCAGGTTACTTTAAATCTGATGTGTGACATAAATGTTTTTTTTATGTCACTGCTCGTGAGAGATATCTGCAAATATTATTGGTACACAATATTGAGTACCGCTGGACCAGATGAGACGTGCTCGGCATCGGTAGGCTCGTCTTTGATTTGACGTCCGGCCGGCAACCTCGAAATAATTAAGAGATGAAAGGGAATGTGCGTGGCCCGATCAACGTACGCGGCGATCCAGACGGGCAGACACGCAGCCCTAATCTGTCCGTCATCCTTCCTCTCTAAGCTAAGGACAACGCGCAACACAGCCCAAGGCTCGCAGCAGACCACGTGAATTGGAAAAAGACCCAGTATTTTAACAAAGAAACTTTTGCCATACTCTACGGTTAGCCAACATTTTGTTCAAGCACTTTTTACAAATTGTTGATCAGGTTGTATGTAGACATGGTAATATGGAAACGATAAAAAAGTCATAAAACATTATGGTCTCCTTTGAAACGCAAAAATTTCAAAAAAATTAGTGCAATTTCAAAAAAAAAACGTAAAAATAGAAATTTTTTCCTTCAATCGTAAGGAGCCCTTTATTTACATACTGAACTTAGCAATCATAAAGTAAAAACAACTTCGGATAAACCAGAAAAACTCCTCTAAGATTACAAGTTGATGTTCCCTCCGTCCTACTTTATAAATCATTTTGCGTTCGGGAATGGAAATTCAGAAAAGTGAAAAAAGTAATATATTTAAAAAATGAGAAGAGGTAGAGTAGAGATATATTGTGAAGAAAAAATTATGTTTGTCTCAAAAAGTGAGAACGATTTATAATTTGTTTAGTAGGAGCTCACTGTGACTTATAGTTTTGAACTTTCTTCATTTTTTAAATTTCTACCGTTTGGAGAATAATTTTAATTTAAAATAAACAAAATTAACATTCTAATTATGATAATTCCAAAGTGTTGAATCATAAAACACCTTATCGCTATCTTGATTCGGCCTCTAGTGACCCTCCAAGGCCTTCCATCTGGCACTCAAGTAGGAGTTTTATTTTTTATTTTTTTGCCTCCCTCAAGATCACCGACCAATTTGACCACAAGAGAACGCGAGAACAGCTGAACAGATTAGGTGGGCCGACTTCATCCGTAGCAGTGTAGCACTATTCAATTCGACTTGAGATGGACCAACCGCTGGCTCAGCCGCGGGCGTGGGCCGCGCTCCACCGCGAGTACAGACAGCTCCGGTGTGGACAAGTGGTTTGGTCAACGGGAGGTCCAACGCGACGTGTCGATGTGTGTAGTTAGCGTTCCGTTCGCTAGAGGCGCCGACCCAAGTGGTGAACTGGCTGTGGAGACACAAGGCCGGGAAAGTAATGAAAATAGCTGGTTTTCTGTACACACGTACGAAGCTACTAGCCGATAATCACGAGCGCTCTTTGAAGGAAAACCCAAGAGAATATGCTACTAATGGTTTTCTAACATTGCTTGATCACTTTTTGTACGTAGTACATGATGGTATGAACAAATGCTGAACCAGGGATCCCTGGCTACTGGAAACTTGTTGACAATGCAGGGTTGAAGGACTTGAAGTGTCATCAATGGTAAAAGGTAATTAGTGCAGCTGACAAAGGCTCTGAAAATTGCTGACAAAATTAGCGTGCGTTAAAACTGCCTTTATGTGTACTAATCCCAAGCTAAGAACACAAATTAGAGCATATAGTAATGTGTGAACAAACCTGTGGAGTACAGATTAAAATAACATTACAATTTGTATGCGATCAAGCCAGCTGGTCTGGCTGTGCGCATCTTGACTAATCAACTCGCCAGCTCCTACAGTATATTACCTTCGTTCCATGATATCTGAACACACAGGAATGCGCCTCGAACACAGCTTACACACCGCGTGCATGGCGGTCAGGCGTTGCATATCAATCTGCACGGGGGTTTTAAGGGTATAAAAGCACACGGGCACAACACCCTGAAACATCAGTGGAGATCATCGCCAAAAGCTTTGACCTAAGCAAGCATCAGTGGACGCTACTTCTTGACGAGATCATCCGCAAGGACCGCAACAACACCCTGCCATGGCGCCGAGGCTGGGGCGCGGCGGGTTCAGGCTCCCCAACGCCGAGCAGGAGGACTCGCTCTTCCTCCGCGCGCTCATCTCCGTCGTGTCCGGCGACACCGCCGTGCCCACACTGGACGTCCTGGCTGAACCGAAGCCCCAAGTCGCCGCTGCACCCGCCCTCGCTCCCGTTGCGTTCTGCGCAAGGTGCGGCGTGCACGGGTGCCGCCTCGGCTGCGAACTCTCCGCTGTAGTCGACGCCGCGGCGACCGCCGGGTCGAGCGGTGACAGCGAGGACGAGGAGGGAGAGTCCTCGAGCCACCGTGGCGTCACCGGAGGCGTGGGCAAGCGGGGGAGGAGCAGGAGGAGAGCTAGGGCGAGGGTGAGCCAGTTCAGAGGCGTGCGGCGGCGGCCGTGGGGCAAGTGGGCCGCGGAGATCCGCGACCCGCGCCGCGCCGTGCGCAAGTGGCTCGGCACGTTCGACACCGCCGAGGAGGCCGCGCGCGCCTACGATGTCGCCGCGGTCGAGCTCCGGGGCCAGCGCGCCAAGCTCAACTTCCCAGCTGCTGCTTCTGTAGGGGCTGCCACGGCACGGTCGGCGGCGGCGTCAGCTTCTGCACAGCAACTGCCACTGCCCATTCTGCGCGAGATTATCCGCGAGAAATGCGGGTCAAACACGGCGTTGCCGGAGCCCATGGCGCCAGTGCCCAAGGACCAGGAGATCTGGGACGGGTTGCACGAGATCATAATGTCAGATGACGGCAGCTTCTGGCAGATGCCATAACCTCGGAGCTTCGTTCTATCCTCTCTGTTGTTAATTATGATATTCTGGAATTTCCATTTCATTGTGATTAAAGAAAAGATTTCGATCGAACAAGATCTACACCTTTTCGGGCACGCAAAAATCTTCTCTAGGAGCACTGTACATTCCTTATGCCATTTTCACTGCCTTTTGGGTTTGACTTTGACTGCAGTCCGCCACTACCCAACACGTACTGCCTTTTCAGTTTGACCACGCACTATAAAGAGGGTTGGTGTTTGTGAAATTGTGACGTGAAACAGAAGTCAGCCTTGTCTTGTTCTCGCGCGCATGGGCATCCCTTTTGACTATGGTATGGCACCGTGACCACCGTCCTGCATAGAGAGAAGGGCAGACAGGCGGTCCAGTTAGATTCGTATCATCTGCCTTTGCTCTTTTAGGGCAAACTTTGTCATATTTAATTTTATCTATTTATTACATAATCAACGCTTTATAATTTAAAATCATTTTTTATTTAAATTATACTAATTTATTTAAAAAGCAAAATTATAAATTATACAGTCATTACTCAACGTTGATTTTATAATAAATGGTTAGAATCAAATATGACAAAGTTTGTAAAAAAAAAAAAGTAAGAGGTTACGAATCCGGTCCAGTTCGATCTGCCATCCTTTCTCGGTAAGAAAGGGCAACGCGCAGCACCGTTCAAACTAGAACTTTGTATGGGAGTACGTAGCAGACCATGTGGATCGGAACGGAATTTTTTTTTTGTAGGGACTGAAAAAAGGCATAGGAAATCTTATTCCGTTTCGTTTTTTATGTACATACGGTCCGGACGGCAAAAATATACGGAGTACGTGCGGATACGAGGGTACGCGGAAAACACGTCTCCCAGTCCGCGAAGCTGACGGCCTCTCCGCCCAAAGCAAGTTGGAGCAATTAAATCGTTAAACTTAGTTGGATCATCAATCAGAATCACGAGAGACTCTTGACTTTTATTTGTGGCGAGGCTAACGCGTTAAGTTTTTAAAAATGACAAAATCGATAGGTTATATAATCAGAACACCATCTTTTTCTCCTTAGAAAAAGCATGCCCCAGTTTTTTTTTGAGAGGAAAAGCATGCCCCAGTTGACGGCCCATTAGACACGGTCAGTTGCATTAGTACCAGTCCACCGGCCCAGTTCATCTTACCCCGTCGACCCACAGAGAAACGACCCTTCAACCACACTCCACAGTCCACATTGACCACAAATCCCACAGCCACCGAAGCAGCAACGATCGCCGCTAACTCCATATCCTGGCCACCTCCCCGGCGCCACCTCTCGCCAACAGCATCCATCCAACCCACGCCTCCAAAACAAGGTGCACCAATCAAGGGGCGCAGCAGCTTGGCTGGCAAACAACACGCCAGCGCGCGGCCATGGCGTCGATCGTGACAGCTGCTAGTAGCAGCCACGGAAGGGTTCTGAACACCTTCATCAACACCTCCAAGCCAGCCACGGCATGGAGCGGGCGAAGCGTGCTCGCCATGCCCGCGCACCGTGTGCAGTCACCGACGAGAGCTCGGGCTGCAGTAGTCCGAGCGAGCACCGACAGAGCAACCTGGCTGCCGGGACTTGACCCGCCATCTTACCTCGACGGCACGTCGGTGCACCTGACACCTCATCTCCCTCTACAGGTGTTGTCTTTCAGTTCCATTGATAGATTGACTGGTGTCTGTCTGGCTTTGTTGAAGGCTACCTGGTGACTTCGGCTTTGATCCCCTCGGGCTAGGGGAGGAACCGGCAGCCTTGAAGTGGTACGTCCAGGCCGAGCTCGTGCATTGCCGATTCGCCATGTTGGGGGTTGCTGGAATCCTATTTACTGACGTAAGTTGCTCACCTTCCTCCTGTCAATCCCCGCCAAATCTAATCTCTGCCATCAAGAAAATCATAGAATTCTAGGAGTAAGGTTTTACAGTAAACATCAAACCAAACAAGTAAGACATTGCAGTCGGGGAGTTAAAACATACCTTCAATGGTTTGCTACTATGCTACAGATACAGAAGTGAATGTTTGCATTGCTATTTTTGCCTTGTAGTTGCTCCGTGTATCAGGAATTAGAAACCTACCAGTGTGGTATGAAGCAGGCGCTGCAACATACTTCGCCAACGCCACGGCACTCTTCTTTGTTCAGCTTCTGTTGATGGGGTAATTCAGCATACAGCTAAAGCATTCTGTCTGTCATTGGTATAAGAAAAATCCAGTCACTCAGAAATTTAAAATGGGATGAACTATGTGAAGGCTTCACTGAAAACAAGACAGTTTCCTCTAAAACAAAATTCTCTCTAGAAAAACAAGACTGACTTGTTTTCTGTTATAACTCTACTCCCCGACAGATTCGCTGAAACCAAGAGGTACATGGACTTCATCAATCCAGGATCACAAGCAGAGGAAGGAACATTCATTGGACTCGAGGCTGCACTCGTAGGTTCAAAGCCAGGGTAAGTACTGAAACATAACTAACCTGCCGAGTCATTGCTTTAACATAAACAACACTACAGTTTGCAATCTTCAACAGCTATCCTGGGGGCCCATTGTTTAATCCACTTGGACTTGCAAGAGATATAGAGAATGCACATGAAGAGAAGCTGAAAGAAATCAAGAATGGTATTCAATTTTTTTTTCTGAGTACATTTCTTAAATATACATAATCATTAGTAATATTTACAGTTTAACAATGTGATTTCTAATTGTCACAGGGAGGTTGGCAATGGTAGCTATGCTTGGCTTTATTGTGCAAGCATCTGTGACTCATGCTGGCCCCATCGACAATCTTTTGACACACCTTTCAGATCCATTTCACAAAAATATCATCCACACACTCTAATCTCCATGAGAACTATACCTGTCTCCCAAGTCTTTTTAACTTCATGTGCCTTATATGCTACAGCACAGAAAATTATAAATATTTCATATAGTTTTCCATGAGCTTTCCTCCTTCAATCATGAAAACTGAGTTCAAGACACAAGCCAAATAGTTTTCAATGCCAACAATCTGTAAGCTAATGGAAGGTGCTCTTATTCTAGCCTTTGGTATATTTGAATGCCTTCGCTTTTTATTTATTTTTTTATCAGGCACAAGCATGGTACATAAACATATTGTACAAAAGGTGCAAACAAATTAAAAGGGACAAAATATTACGTTAGCACTGAGCTTTATATTAGGCAAAAAAAAAAAAGCAGCGTTTCATCTCATTTCTTTCACACATCAACTAAGTCAGAAATCGTGCTTTCAATATACGTAGTTACAAAAGGTGAGCCTGTACCCAAAAAAT
>BCLG01005364.1:0-26785 GCA_001602295.1 Zoysia matrella | reverse complement strand
TTATTGAATGCGACAAAATTACTGAAAAAATCAAAACAAAATTACTCGAGAATTACAAAATTATTGAATAAGAAAAAAATTACTAATGAAATCGAAACAAAATAATTGATTAAATTATGGTGTTCACAAAAATGACCATAGTGGCTACTTAAGGAACAAAAATTAAAATGGATGGTCAATAAGAAAATTCAAACTTTTCGATGGCCAATAAGGAATCCAAACTTTTTTCAATGGCCTATAAGGAATTAACCTATATATTATCTCTAATTTTAAATTATTGACACCGTTGACTTTTAATTTAAATTTTGATTATTCGTCTTATTCAAAAAATTTATTCAAATATGTAAATTTTTGTTATTATTTGATTTATCATTAATGAAATTTAAATCATGACTAATAATTTTACACATTAAAATAAGTTCTTTGAATAAGATGAATAGTTAAAATTGATATTAAAAATCAATACTGGTCAATAATTTAAAATCGAAGAGAGTAAAATATATATATATATATATATTAAAATAATATATTATATATATGTGTAATATATATACTCCTTCTGTTCTTTAAATGATTACAATCTTGTGCAGTGGAACCAGAACCGGCAAAGATTTTGGGAGGCGGTCACAAGATTCGGCACTGTAAATAGCCGGCGCAAGGCGAGTAGAAAATCCTTGTCGCCTTCTGCATGCATGGAGCCAGGCCCTTCGGTGCACGCGCTCAGTCTTGCTCTGACTTTTTTTGCAAATAGAAATTGATTGCCATGTGTTATAGGCTTCCAGCTATCAGGCTCTCGGCGTTGCAAGTTGGAAGAAGAGAAGACTTGGCGTTTAGCCGCATAACATGAATTCTCGATACCATTAGGGCATGTACAACGGCCGTCTTTTTCCCGTCTCCATCGTGTGTTATTTTGCAAACAAGTCCTTGTTCGGCTTAGAGACGGGGTTCCCGTCGCCTCGCGAGGCGACGGGGAGCGGCTCGTGCTCCGATAATCTGACGACGAGCAAACTCGCGTTGTACGATCTGTCGTCTCCGATCGACACCGAGCGGATCCCGTGGGAGGATTCTGCGCGCGAAATCAGTTCTGAGCGCGAAGGATTTTGCAACACCTGCCCGCCTTCCTGCGCCTGAACCCAAAGCTCCATCGTTCCATCCTCAACGCAGTGCCTCGGAAGGACAGCAGGTGAACGAGGTGTCCAGCAAAGGCGGCAGGTGAGGCGACGGCAGCAGCTCCGCTGCGGGAGGAGGGCGCGGTGGCTCCCCTGCGGGTGGAGGGCGCGGCGGCGGCCGCGGCAGCTCCGTCCTCCGTGGAGGCCCACGAAGGGCGAGGAGGAGGCAGAGGCTTTGCAGCTATGGACAGAGGGCACAGCAGCGGTGCTTCTGTGGCTGCCGCAAAGGACCGATGGTGAGAGGTGCCTTCCCCGGCAGTCCTCCCAGGTACGAACTTGTTCTTTTCGATTTCTCATGTGTTCTGATAGTTGTGAGAACTCGGCAATTTTTCTTAATTTGTAGATTACAGAACGACACTAGCCATGGTTGCAGGCAAGGATGAAAACTTTTGCCACATTCATATTACTTAGGCTTAGAAAAATCATTTTATTTCTAATAGATTTCAGACAGTATAGTCACGGTTGCAGGCAAGATGGCAACCTCTGTCGCATTCTGAATATCTTTTTCCTGTAGGACAGCTGTGGAGGAGTATTTGGACCTTGTAATTACCATCGGATACTAATTTGAGTGAGTTACAAGCTCATTCTGTAAGCATGTCTCATCATCTTGGCCGCAGAGTTTCTAATCCAGTTGCATTTTGACACGTAACAGTACTTCAACCACTTGAGCAACAGGGCAACAGTTCTATATATATCCAAAAAAACAGATTTTATTGGAAAGTGCAACTAACTCCATTCAGATTTAAAAAAAAATATTGTTATCATGTTCATCTTGTTGTGCCTGATAGTTTTGTATCAAATAGCGACACGATGGTATACAAAGTAGTGTTCATGATTGATCTTAGTTACACGCAAAACATTAAATATTTTGTAGACGGTTAAATATGCACTCTATTGTACAACCTGTATGTTTAGCTGTCTATATGTCATAATCTGAATTCTTGCAGATGACCTCTGTCTATCTGTTGTACATGCCCTTAGTCGCACGACGCATTTGCTGACATTGTTCCTATCACGGGTTTATCCGTGCCAACTGTCGCCTGAATTTGACAGGGACAAGACAAACGCGAGGAAGAAGCGGATTTCCGCGCAGTAAGAAAATTTTATGCGGACCGTCCGCAAACCTTGCCTTGATGAGTGACACGTGACAATCGAACGGGAGCAGGAGGCCCCATGCAGCTGGCTCAGTTGAATCATCGGCTCGGCTCAACAGTTCATCGGCTAAAGAGCCAACCAGCCTCTCTACCATCGTTGGATTTCCACGTGTAGATCATCCGGATAGGGCTGCACCCAACGTGGTGCTGCCTGCCGGCTGCGCTCTCGCCTCGTCTCCGCGACCGGGAGGATGTGGACCGTGCGCGCGGTGTCGGGGACGCTGGGTTTCTTTCCTGTTGTTGGGGACAGGATCAGCTGGAGGTGAATTACGTATGTGACATTTCACCATTTCACATGTTTTTAGCATATTTTCACTTATATGTCGTCATTGACTTTCCACATCAACTTTGACTATTTGCTTTATTCAAAAAATTTGTTCAAAAGTATAAAATTTTAAGTTATGATTTTAATAATTCCAATTATAAATAAAATTATAACAATATGATATTTATTAAAAAAAATTCAATAAGTCAAATAGTCAAAGTTTGAATTAGAAGTCAACAATAATTAAAAAACACAGTAAGTATGCAACTTAGTTTCATAGTTTACAAAACTGTTCAAAACCGACCGGTTTACACAGTTTTCGTGAAACTGTTCACTCCGATTTCATCGGGCGACTGATTTTTGTTTTAATTTTTTTAAAAAAAATTAAAATTGTTTTAAAAAAATCGCAATACTAAAACCGGTAAAACTGTTCGATAACCAGAAAATCCGAGAGATAAACCGGTGAAATCAGTTATTTCAAACTTTGAAACTGAAAACCGATAAAACCAAAGAAATCGGTCCATGCTGTAGCACTTTGTTCAGATTTTGATTTTTCGATTTTGAAGTGGTTTTGACCGGTTTTCACTATTTTAAGAAGGCATATCTTAAAGATATAAGAGTCACATAAACAAAATACTCCCTCCATTCTTAAAATATTATCGCTATTGACTTCAAACATCAACTTTGACTATTTGCCTTATTTAAAAAAATTTAATGAATATTATATATGTTATTATAATTTGTTTTATTATTAAAGTAGTTAGAATCATGAGTTATAATATTAGACATTTGAATTAAATTTTTAAATAAGACGGATGTTTGAAATTGATGTTTGAAGATGTTATGTTAAGTAAAATTAGAGATGTGTTACGCTCCTTGAGAGATACAACCTCCTTCTCAGTTAGTTTCAGCTATTAAATTTAAAAAATTGCTATCGAACTATCATTTTTATTACTGGGTCCACTATTTTAAGTACATTTTGATAAAATATCTTTTTATTTTAAACCATCAAATTTGATCAAATAAATGGTTGTAGTTAATTCCAACTACTGTTACATCTCTTGTAAAATTACAGTGACATAATGAGCAGTTAATTTCATTTACTTATTGTTCATTTTTGTACCAATAAAAACTAGACACCGCAATCTATTACTGTCAAAATTTCTTCATGCCAGTTCAATCAGAAATTTTAGAACAAAGTATATCTACTGGCACGCACTGACACTACGATTTCACGTGATATGTCGACACGTGATAGAATGGCTATTTGAAAACCATAGCACACACACAAATCTCCCGTGAGGGGTCAAAGGCTAATCACGCGACGCTCGGTTGAGTTGGTTTCCACGGGCCGAAACCTCGTCACCCCAAATTGCCCAGCCCATTCAGCCTCCGCGTGCCCCTCGTACCCGTGAGCCGGCGCCCATTCGCTCTCGCGCGAAAAAGCCCCGCGAAAACGAATCCGCGAAGGCGTCCCGCGCAGCCCGCGAAAACGAATCGGCAGTCCCGCGGCGCGGCAGTTTTGCCAAAAAATTTGGGATGCTGGGCACTTCCGCGCTGATGGCGAAAAGGCGCCCGCTCGCTCGCGCCGCGACCGAAACTCAAACGCCCCCAAAATTTCGCTCGCTACCGCCTCCTCGCATCCCATAAAACCGCTCCGTGTGATTTGATTCCTCATCACCCCGCCACCGCATTTCGCCATTACCTTCGATTCTTATTCCCAAATTCACACCGCTTCAAACCACGCCGTCTCGCCGCGGCGGCGCAGCGCCGGTACCAGCAAAGCCGCGTATCGTCGGTGCGGCGGCGTCTCGCCATGCCTGCCTTCGTCGTCCGCCGCAGGCGCTCCCGGCGAGGCTTCGATCCGGTGCGGCGCACGCGCACGCGGCCGTCGCCGGCGGAGGAGGTGGAGGATGGGGAGGTGGCGGGCAAGGTCGCGGTGGCGGCGCGGCCTGCGCCGGCGCCGGTGTTGCCGGACGACATGCTCCTGGAGGTGTTCAAGCGTCTGCCGTCCCTGCCGGACGTCGTCCGCTGCACCGCGGTGTGCCGCCGCTGGCGCCGCGTCGTCTCTCGCGGGGAGGGCAGCCTCCCAGCGCCGCCCCGCCACTTCGGGTTCTTCCGCAACTACGGCCCGTCGCCGCTGCCGCCGTTCGTGCCCGCCGCGGGCGTCGCCCTCGACATCGGCTTCCTCCCGGTGCCGCCCGCGTGCGGCGCGATCCTCGTCGACTCCCGCGGCCGGCGCCTCCTCCTGCGCGAGCTCGGCCCCGGGTACCCCCGGGAACTCAAGCTCCTCGTCTGCAGTCCGCTGGCGAAGACCGCCGTGCGCGTGCCTTCCCGCTACATCGGCAGGCACCGGATGGCGACGTGCGCGCTCGTTCCGGGGGAAGGCGCGGCGTTCCGCGTCGTCGTGGTGCTCTTCGGCGACGCCCCGAACCATTTCGAGGTCCTCGTCTACTCGTCGACTTCCTCTGCTTGGGAGTCCGCCACCGGGGCGGTGGCACGGGTCCTGCTCGTCCACCAGGGCCCGTCTGTCGTCATCGGCGACGTCGTGTACAAGTCGCAGTGCGAAGAGAAGTACATCATTGCCGTCGACGCGGCCAGTTTAAAGCTGTCGGCGGTGCCGCTTCCTGACGTGGGTATGCTCCTCTACACCGGCAACCACTGGATCGGAAAGACGAATGACGACCGCCTCTGCTTCTTCGCGATCCGGGAGCAGCTTGTTCTTGTCACGTGGATTCTTCAGGCGCCTGGGAAATGGGTGGAGCAGCGGTCGGTGGATCTGCGCTCGCTGATGCACCCGGCGTTGGTCGGCGACCTCGCTCACATGAAGCTCTCCGCAAAGATTTCGGACCAGTTGCGCGGATGCAAGCTCGTGAGCTTCAGCGCGTTCTGCGAGGGAACGGGCATGCTGTTCTTCGTCATGGCTGACTGGGTTGTGGCCCATGACCTCAAGTCGGGGAGAATGGAAAGGCTGTGGCGCAACACTGACGAGTCGCGTCCCCTTGACGACATATACCCCTGCGAGATGCTGCAGTGGCCCCCGGCGCTCAAGGATCTCGGCGACCTTGATGAGGCGGGAGCTGTTTGCTGAAATGTCGAAGCTGTCTTAAACAAGTGTTTGTGGTTATTGTTAGTGAAAATAGTACATCTGTTCTAAAATTATTGATACATTTTTAGAATGGAGCAAGTACTTAGTCAGGTTGAATAATTTGTAATATTGCAAATAAAATTGAATTGGTGAATTTGTAATTCTTATTTTTACTTGTTGCTAAGTATTTTTTTTATTCTTAAATTGATGTTGTTGTTGATTATTAATATTAACTTTGATTATTCTTTTTATTAAAAAAATTAGTTTAGAATGTAAAATTTTCAATTGTGATTAACATAACTCTAATGATATCCATCATAATAAAATACACCTTTTGTTATTAAATTGATGTTGCTGTTGCTTTCAAATATTAATTTTAACCATGTATTTTAAGTAATTATAAACTAAATTAAATTATAAAAATATAATATTTACAAAAAATTTTGAATAAAATAAATGGTCAAAATTGATATTTAAAATCAATAGCAACATCAATTAAAGAAAGAGTATAAGAGTATTTATCAAATTTTCTTCACCATGCTAGTTGCTGCTTGACCTGGCGCTGGTTCACATCAGCTTATTCCCGTTAAGCCTCATTGCAGTCCGTAGATAAAAAAGAACTCAGCAAATGAGGCCTAATACTTTCTCCATCCTAGGAAATTGACATTTTTGTCTTTTGAAAAAAACTAATTCTTCTCATTAAAAAAATTATACAGTATACTCTCCTCTGTTTCAAATTTATAAATATTTATAGGTTTAGTTAAAGTTAAACTTTTATTATTTTATAAATACATTTGTTATTCTTCACTCTCGGTGAAGAATAGTTATTTTTCATCTGAACTCAACTAACCATCTAACGACTAAACTAACTAACCAAAATGGACCAACGCGCTTCCGCGCCCCTCCCAAGCATGCCTGTGACCTGCGCCTACCTACCGATCAATTTTTTTCAAAAACTTTTCTTTAGTGATTTTATGTTACAAGCACGTCAGTAATTTCTCGACTCTATCAGTAATTTTAACCTTTTCAGTAGTTTTATTCGGTTTTTTTAGTAATTTTTTCCCTTAATGTGGATCATGTTATTGTATTCAGTAATTTTTAAAGTTTCGGTGAGCTTGTAGCGCAGCCGTCGCTGCCGCCATTGTCGTCAAAGAATCCCTTATCTGCATAGATTTGTACCTCAACTTTCTCCACTCTGTCACCAAACATAAAAAAAAAAGAAAGGCTGGCCCGACGGTGGGGTGTGTCGTGTGAGCAGGGCGGCGCCGACCATAGAGGTGGTCACCGGCAGTGGACGGTGTCGAAGCGAGGGCGTCGTGCTCCAAGAATTTAGCACGACGACAGTGAAGGGCGACAATGGAGGCGGTGAGGGTGCCGCCAGAACGAGGCAGCAGAGGAGCGGTGTGGGGTCAGGTCTGGAGCCGCTCGGTCGAAAGTGGCCTGGTGTGCCAGGTTTGGGTTCGAGTGATGGATTTCTTATTTTTCACCTTTGGGTGAAGAACAATAATATCCTTTTAAAAGTTAATAATGTATAATTAATAATATTTTATTATATAAAAATATATTTTTTATTCATTATAAAATAAATTATCATAAAATGTATATTTTTACATTAAAAATCATGTTATTTTTTAATATTCTTAGTAAAAGTTAAAAGAATTCGACTTTATTCAACCATAAAAATACTTATATTTTAAAATAAAAATAGTAATAAACAGATCATTTTACGATTATATTAGTCAAAAACTACTTTTACTATACTAGTATTACCTTAGTCCGTGTGCTAATACCACGCGATAGGAATATAGGATGCTGCATCGCGCGGTATTAGCTCTGTATGCTCGCTGCAGTAAAAAAGTTGGATTAATTTGATACAACGTCAGTATAATTTTGCGAAATTTAAAATATATTATTTGAATTTATGTGTTATTTTTATTTTTTATTGATATATTAATAATATATTTTAAAATTTATAAAATTATAATGTCATTTATTTGCAAAAATCTTATTTATTATTGATATATAATACTAGTATATTTTAAAATTTATAAAATTATAATTACATGTACTCTATCGTGTTGGTCGCGGGTTGCTGAAGAACTTCAACAAATTTCTCATCTCAGAGACAGCCCCGTCACCACCATGCGGCGCCTCTCCCTGGTATCCCTCCGCCGCGGCCTCTCCACAGCCGGCGCCGACCCCAGCCTGGCCTCCTCCGCGGAGCTCGCGTACCGCCTCCTCCGCCGCCACCACTCCGACCCTCAGAGGCTGATCGCCGCGCTTTCCGCCGCGGGCCTCGACCCCTCCTCGCCGCACCTCCTCGACGCGGTCCTCCGACGCTGCGGCGCCGCCTCCTCCCTCGCGCTGCAATTCTTCCACTGGTGTTCCCCTTCGCTGCCCTCGCCGCTCCCATCTTCTCTTGCACTCCTGGCCAAGTCCTTCTCCCGCGCCTCGTCCGTTCCTTCCCCCTCTCTCCTCGCGCCGCTCCCTTCCCAGCTCCTCGGCCCCTCCCTCCTTTCGCCCATCCTTCGCCGCCTCCCGCCCCCGCGCGTCTTGCCATTCGCGCTTTCGCTCTTCCCTTCCCGACCCGATCATGATCACCCCGCTCTCTTCCTATCACTTCTCGAGGCCCTCTCCAAGGTCGGGCACGTCGCAGCCGCCGAGCAGCTCGTCGAGGAGCTCCAGCCCCGGCACCCGCTCTCGCTCCGCCACTATACCGCGCTGCTCTACGGATGGTGCCGCCTTGGCAAGCTTGATGAAGCCAAGCACGTGCTCGCCCGCATGAAGGCTTCGGAGATCGCCCCAGACGTCGTCGTCTTCAACACCCTGCTCGCCGGTTTCGTCGCGGACGGGAGGTTCGAGGACGCGTTCGATCTTACGCGCGAGATGGAGCGGCGGGGCTGTCCACCGAATGCGGTGTCCTACACCACGCTGATGCAGGGGCTTGGCTCGAGGGGAAGGGTTGATGAGGCCATGAGAGTGTTTGTGGAAATGCGGAGGAAGGGTTGTGCTCCAGATGCTGTCACTTATGGCACTCTGGTTACGGCTTTTTGCAAGGCTGACAAGGTATCACAGGGGTACGAGTTCTTGGAAGCCATGTCAAGGGATGGCCTGCGAGTGGACACTACCGTTTACCATGGGTTCTTTGTGGCACATGAGAAGAAGGAGCAGCTTGAGGAATGTTTGGAGCTTATGGAGAGAATGACAGAATGCCGGTGTCCACCGGACCTCAAGGTATACAACATTGTAATTCGGTTGGCTTGTAAGCTTGGGGAAACAAAGCAGGCCATGTCATTATGGAACGAGATGGAAAATGGCGGGTTTAGTCCTGGGGTCGACACATTTGCTATCATGGTGAATGGGCTTGTTGGGCAGGGAGAGCTGATTGAGGCGTGTAATTATTTTAAAGACATGGTTGGGAGGGGGCTATTTGTTGCACCACAATATGGGGTGTTGAAGGACCTCCTTAATGCATTGGTGAGAGATGAGAAACTCGAGCTTGCTAAGGATGTTTGGGGATGTATTGTGAACAAAGGCTGTGAGCTCAATGTGAGTGCATGGACCATCTGGATCCATGCATTGTATGCGAAGAAACATGTCAAGGAGGCCTGCATGTATGTCTTAGACATGCTTGAGGCAGGCCTGATGCCGCAGCCTGACACATTTGCAAAGTTGATGAAAGGACTGAAGAAACTGTACAACAGGCAGATTGCTGCTGAAATAACTGAGAAGGTAAGGAAAATGGCGGAAGAGAGGCATGTTAGCTTTAAAATGTATAAGAGACGTGGGGTGAGGGATCTTGAAGAGAAGCCCAAAGCGAAGAGAAGGAAGGGCCAGAGAGGGAGTCGCCATAGGCAGGCTGGCAAAGGACATTCTAGCAGGCGAGCTGACCTTTTGGATGCTTCAGATGACGAACCTGACTAAAACTTGACAGCATCACATCTTTTCTTGATTGAATTGTTCTTTGGACATGGGAATGGTGGACTTTTGAAGCAAATGAGAAAGAAATGCTCTCTGTCACACCTGAATACCATAGTATTGTTGTGTTCCCTGAAGGCAAATCAGATTTGCAGAGTTCTGACTGTTACCTTACGCTCCGCCAAGTGCCTAGTGGCATTTTATGGCCAATTTTCATGGGCTGCTGCACAGTTCAATATTCAAATCTTTTTGGAAGTTTCTTTTTGAACACAGATATGGCTACTCTAGGGTCTTGACTCAGATAAGGTAATTGTTTTTCCCTATATGTACTAGATTCAGCTTGGTTATTGTTATCCCAACATGAATTATTGAAATTACAATTCACTTGTTATTTTTATGTCATTTGAAATTACTTTTTTTGTTTGGTAATCTATCACTTAATGCTGCTCAACAAAGATCAGCTTTTCCACAGGCAAAACTAAAATGCTCACATGTTTTCATATGAGCTTCAGGTAATTTGAATGGACACACCTTAGGTAGATGGATGTGCTTTGGTAGTTGGGATTGTAATGTCGACCATCATACCTTATAAGGCACATGTTCAACCTTACCATTTGATGGTTTGTTTATCACTGTTTTGTGCATGAATCTCTACAATCTACATCTCAGCCATCTCACTGAGAATGTGGAAATGTTTAAAAAGCATAAACTTTTAGCTCAAATCACAAATATGAATATCAAATTACTGAAAATAATTGAGAGGAAAAACATAAGCACATTCTATTTGTTTTTGGTGTATTATATGGTAGACTGGATATTGACCTGGATAGGTACATGTCTGTTTGTATTTTCTAAGCTGTCCTTAACCAGCATAGTTTTCTGAGGTGTCATATGCTGTTATATAGTTGTATTAGCGTTTCATGAGTCTTATGAAGAAAATTGAAAATGCAGGCATTTGATTCATAGAGTAGGACATTGTCTTCAAGCTGCCGTTTAGCCTTATTCAACTAATTGATTGGCTGGAACCCTTTTCTTCAGGAAAAAAAGAACCTCTGGTTGTAGACCGCTGCATTTCTTGAGCCAGACTGCTCTTTTTCTACACTAATCGGATGGCGGGGTTGTTGTCATAGATACCTTCATAGATGCGACAGCCAGAGTCGGACCTGCATTCGATGCTGCAATAGAACAAAATCTGAATGGTGCTCAAGAAATATAGGTACACTGACATGATACTGGCAATGTTTTGTACAGTATTCAAATATCTCACAATGAGTTTCTTGCATCTGATAGTGAGATCCAAGTGGTAAATCGTGGGGGTGAATGCTGCGGCCATGAGTTGGCAGTGAGTGCTACGGTCATGTGTTAGTACTGCTGTGTAAATAAGAGAAAAGACGCTGTTCTAATAAGATGAGTTCTTTTGAGTACGTCTTAACATATTTGATTAGTTGAAATTCACTATTCTTCCTTCCGCGAGACATCAAAATTCATTCACGAACCTTTTTGACCATGTATCTCAGCACGAAGCGGACAACTGGATCCACAAAAAAAAAAAAAAAGATTCTGATTCGATGGGAATTGAATTGCTCAAGCTGCCAACCTTTCTAGCTCCCGTGAGGTTTAGCAGCATATCTTCGTTTATGTTTTTTTTTTTACAGTCTTCATTTATGCATTGCCTCTGGTACATTTTTCATTGCTTCTAGTATTTTTCATAGTGGATGTTAGTCTTTTCTGCTTCACAAGCGTTTGAACCATCTTGGACTTGCACTAATCAGTAGCTTCAGAGATGGAGCTGCACCCAGGTTTTTTCACTTAATTTCCTTGTTTCTCCACTGCATTTGAATTCACTTTCTTACTCCAGTCATGTTTAAGCTTCAGTTATACTGGACTTTCAAATGCTCGCTCTCCAGAAAACAGTTGTTGATGCCTTGTGTCGGAGCCCTATTCTGCGTTAACAATTGTTCACTCTGAAATACTCTCAGTTTGCTGAGGAGATTTATATGCTTCTGAAATGTTAGGATAATGATCTGCAAGGCATAAAGATAAAATGCATTAGTTTCGGAATTGCAAAGTAAGAGATAATGCTTAACAAAATGAGCCAGTCATACAGAATGATCACGTCATGATTGGTGGTGTAACCGACTATCGATTGCAACCCCAGGTCGTGCATCAGCCTATACAGAGGGGAGTGACGCCCAGAACAGGGGCACACGCACGTTCTGGCAACTCCCGCCTCCCAAACTCTAAGCTCAATCATAAGAGGTACTGAAACGACCCGAAGGCCGTCAACCCTACCAGTGCAAGCAATTCAAGTGAAGGTGACGGAAGAAGGAGAAACATCAAGCCAGTGCAAACAAAAGGCGTCACTGGAGTTCAAGATTAGAAGAGAAGAGCTGCAGATCCAATGCACGACTGCAGGGATTCACCTCTACCCCAAGCGCCATGGAAGACCTCCAATCAGGACATAAGTTTTTAAATTTCGCATTATGATGAAATGTGTTCATAGCTTAAGATCTGAAGTGTTAAGCCCTTAAGTTCCTACATGAAATACTCATGTGATGTGATTTCCTTTTTCTTTTTATAAATTACCCTCTACACTGAGGATTTTTTTTTTTTAAATCTACACTACGAGTATTGGTGAATGATGAGGAGTTGCAAGTATTATGCATTGGCATTGTTGCCATTGATGGATTCGTGAATGGGAAATAACTGTTGCTTTTACTTGTCTGAGATCAGACGCTCTGTTTAGAACGTACTCCAATTTTTTTTAAAAATTTCTGTGTTTTTCTTATAAAATAGAACTAATTTCTATAATTTTTTTTATAATTAATGTAAAATTCGCTGAACTGGCGGTGCTAGACGGGTAGGCCGCCGTGACAGCCTTGCAGCCCCGCGCCCCCCATCCTCCAAAACATTTTGAAAATTTTCTTTCAATCCGAAGAGGCCATACCCGGCTACGGCCGATTCGATTAAAATGTGATTCTCGGTGGAGAAAAGCCGAAAAGGCTGCGAAACGCCTTGCTTACGACGCTGCTTGAGAGGGAATCGATGGCCTCCAGAATCTTCCCCACGTAGGTAAAACTCGAATTTTTCCACCCGTCGTTTTGCTCGCGTACCAGGAAAGGCGACCGCTTATTCCCCGCACGCCCCTCCCTGTTCGGCCGTGACTCCACGTCCCCACTCCCCCCGCCCGACTCGAACCCGCTGCCTGCTCCGGCCGGCCGCCGGCGCGCCTGCCCTCCCCGAGTCCGGCGCCGCGCGCGAGCCGTCCCGGTGTCCGCCGCCGCCGCCATTTCCAGCCTCGCGCCGCCCTCTGCTGCACATCCTGCCAAGCGCAACCCTCGCCACCGCCCTCCCGGAGTCCACCGTCGCCGCCCTTTCCTGCCACGCGCGGCCCTCTCCTGCATTTCGTGACGCTCATCAGATAATCAAGTGGCCTACTCACGGCCTGAAATCGCAGCCTTGCAGGCGCGCCTCCCACATCCTTCAAAACATTTTGAAAACTTTTCGCCTGCCCCTCGTCGCCGACCTCCGATTCCCCCTTCCCAGATATGGCTAACCCGCCGCCGGTGCTCACGCTGCGGGTAGAGAAGGGACCCCGCGAGGGGCGGTTCCTGCAGCACCGTGCCGGCGCCGTGCTCCGCGTCGGTCGCGTCGTGAAGGGCAACGACCTCGCTTTGGGAGACGCGGGTGCGTCGCAGCGCCACCTCGACATCGCCTTGCTCCCTCCGCCTGCCTCGCGGTGGGTTGCCACCGACCTCGGGTCCTCCAACGGGACCCTCCTCAACGACGCGCCCCTCGTGCCAACGGTTCCGTCCCCTCTCTCCCACGGCGACCGCATCAAGATCGGGGAGACCACAGTGCTTGCCGTCTCCATCTCGGCCGATGCGGGCCCGGAACCCATCGCTACCAGGCGCTCCACGCGACACGCTGTGGCTGCGGATGTGGAGGAGGAGAAAAAGGCCCCGGCAGTTAGGCGTGGTCGACCGAGGAAGGCCCCGGCGGCGGCGGATCATCCCGAAGTAGTGATGGGTAAAGCTGAAGTGGCCACGCGGAGAGGCGGGCGGAAGAAGGCCGCAGCAGCGGTGGTTCCCCCTGAAGAAGAAAAGGAGGAAGCTGCACCAGTGACGCGTCGAGGCGGGCGGAAGAAGGCTGTCGAGCGCCCTGAAGCGGAGGAGAGGGATGAGGAAGAGGAGGTGCAGCCTGGCGGCCGGAGCAAGGCTTCGGTGATGGCCTCTCTTCCTCCACAGCCAGAAACGACAAGGTGGAAGAGAGCTGCTTCAAGGAGAGCTGAGGCATCGGGGACTGAACAGGATAAGGGGGAGTGTGAGCAAACCAGAAGTGGGAGGGCTGGCACCAACAATTCTTCTGCTGATAGGGACAAGAAGGAGAAAGAATCAGGTAGGGAAGAAGGGAACAACATTGGCCAGGAATTGAGGGAAAGGATGACGCCTGAATCAAAGCCAGATGGTTTTGGAGAAGCTGGAGACGATGGCATCAGGGAACTTAGTGGTGGCAGAGGAGAAGGGGTTGGTAAGAATGTGAGCAAGTGCACTGGGGGATGCAGCCTGGAGAATATGACATTAAGGGAGTGGTTTGTTCAGATTGAGAAGTACATTCTGGCGAAGAACCATGAAGCTGCTGAAAAGGCTATTGCTGAGGTGAAGGAGAAGCACCGGCGTTTTGATGAGTATATTAAAACACTCATGTAGAATTCTGACGCATCTGAATATTTCAGGGTAATGTAAATTTATTTTTGTTTATCAAGTTTATCTTCTTTATATATGAACCTGCCTATACTGCAATTAGAATACTTGATAAACAAAGAAGTTCCATGATTGAATCTTTCATGGTTGGTGAGTACTTATCAGAATCGGGAAAATGCAATTCGTGTCTTTCATTCTTGGCCATTTTCTAGCAAAACACTTGGCTTCTGCAAGTGCCAATTAGCTGCTATATTTGAATTGATCGATATCTTAGGATCAAGGATGATACAGTTTGCATTTTGTAGTTACGATGAGTATGCATTGAATTATAGTTCAAGCTGCATCTTAAACTATACTAGTAATAGGATCCTTCATGCAGCTTTCAGTTAAATTGCCTGTCACTTTCTGCATCTTCACATCAAACATGTAAAAACTGTGTCATTGTATCACCATGTGTTGCAATTTGTGACCATAATAACTAAATTATTGTCCTTTGCCCTGTGATTTCAATTCCATTTTGCTATGTTGAATGTCTTATTATAATGACCATTTAGTAGAAGTTCTAGCTAACTTTGGGTACGCCTGGTTGCTGTTTGATGCTGCATCTGAATTCTATGATCTTTGCAGTTTCGTTGCTCACTCAAATGTAAAACACTGATACATAGTAGTGACTTGCTCTATGTCCTCAATTGAAAAGTTCTGTATCTCCTGAATTAAACCATGGTAGATGTTTTAAAGTTTTACAGCTGTAGGCTGTGCATTTGGCTTTAAATCTCCAGCTTGCTTAAATCTGTCATTGCCATGCAGATTTTTCTGGAATTATTTTGGCCAGTCATAGGGGTGATGGTGATGTTATCTGGAGAATATAAATATTTTGCTTAAGCATCACAAAAACTGCAACAATGCTATGGGGGTGATGACCATGTAGTAAATTATTTATTCGAGATCAGTAGTCTGTACTTGTCTTGGATATGACAAGAATGTAGTAATATACTACTAGTATGTATTAGTGGAAACTCGATCTAATTTAGTGTATACCTTTGGACTCCATTGCATGAACAGAAGTTGAGGCGGAGCCGGGGACGGTTGTAGCCTTCCCTGGCATGCCATGTTCATCTTGATGAACCTCCTATAAGTTCCTTGTTTCTATCATGTACTATTTCAAAAATTAAAGCAACAACAACAACGAAGCCTTTAGCCTGTATAAAAGTGTGATGAAGTTGGGATAAGCTAAAAATGAAACCCTGACAGACAACTAGACATTGACTGATATAAATGTGTGATGACGTATCATCTCGTTTGTTGCTCCATTTATCGGTTGAGACTACAATATCACCAAGGTGAGCTCCGTAGAGATAGTTCGACATTGGAAGGTGTGAAGCTTTGGGTGGTACCTTATTGATCCTAAAACAAAAGAAGCCAGCAATTTTGTCAAACTAACCAGAGCTGCTATGGGTTTAGACAAGCCCCAAAGGCGGAAAAGACAGGGATTTAAGTGGGGATCAGGCAAAAGCAGAGACCCCCTTAAGACTTTCTCTGCTGAGGTATGTTTACCCATTCAATGAATTGAAACTTAGATTTAAAAATATTGCAGCTTGCAATATTATTAGACCAAGCTTTAGTTACAATTTCTGGCACTACACGCAGTCTGAGCCATTCTGGAATTTCCCTCTAGCTTTTCTTGTTTGATCATGAAATATCGTTGTTACTAGAACCTGTTAGTCTGGTACACAGATGATTGCACCATTGGTCCCATTCGCCAGTCTGTTAAAGGATGAGCTCCTGTTCATTCTTTGTCTAATTTTGTTGGCTGGCAGGGCAAGTCAAGGAGACGGAAGGAGGAAATATTAGGGAGAACCGGATTGAAGAAAGAGGAAGAAGGCAGAATAATTTCTTGCAAGAAGTTTTTCATAAAGCTCGCTCAAGTTTTTAGGCTTCTTATTTTATGCCGTATTACTACAATATCTTGAAATGTGTTACTATAAGCGGCAAAAGAGTGCATATCTATTTGTTGCCTGATCCAGTGGTTCATCCTGACCAGGAAAATGTTATCTTGTACTAGTATGCAACAATTTTTTTTGTCTTAAATAGACGTCTACAATTTTAACCTTGAAAAATTTGACAAAACAAGGGGCAACAATAGAGGACTCGAGGATTTCACCAGAATCCTAGCCGCTATGGTCTCAGAAAAAAGGATCCATGTCTATTTCCTTGCGATAAAATTCAGATATGCGCTAGCTGCCAACGGCCTCAGTAGCATAAAGAGCAAGGGGCATTACATTCCAGTTTGAAAATACTAATCTAATAACTAGTCCTTGCATTGCATGGTGAGACCTGTTGCACGCTCTGTATGCTTCACAGAATTCCTCACGGGCATTTTCGTACCGACAAAATTTCCCCCAGGTTGGGGGTTTAATGGATGATACATTCGACTAGAGCTTGTCGGCAGTTCGTCCCAGGCATCCCTAAAATTCTCTCATTGTACGTATTTTTCTGGGACACTTTCCACAGGCTAGAGCGCAACAGAAATTTACAATGGAGTCAGATTCTCAGCTCCAGCCGTCCATGCCATAAACAATACTACAACGTACACTATCGACGACTAACAGAAGGGAACCGGCAATGAATGGTTAGGCCTCCACCTATACAAAAACTTCATTCTGCAAGTGCTTCACGAAGATTCAATGATCATTGTTCGATCTTCAAGGAACCTAAGCACAAAAGCAACATTTCAGAAAGTTGGATGCATTACCATGACCACTTATGCTTTCTAAGAGAAAGAACATGCATACCAGCATCGTTTGTGCCACCGCTGTCTGCTGCGACACCAGGGTTGAAGTTCATATGAGGCATGTGAAGTCCTTCCCACATTGCAGGCATCTGGATTCAAAGGTTCAATGGATTCTATCTATCACCTTAACATCAGAGGATATATTGGGTCAGCATATCATCAGATGGACTATAACTACCTGGTTCACTGCGGAGACATTGTGAATTGTTCCCTGCAAAACATCGAGGGGATTCGAAACGCCGCACATCATTTCTGGCGGCACGATTCCTGGGTTATATTGACTGACTAGGCTGATTGATCCTGGGTCTGCTCCATAGAATGCAATATGCCTGTCTTGTGAAAGCATCATCTGCAAACAAGAATATTCGTTGAACAAAGAGGATCTAAAAGAACATATAGAGAGAGAGACATAATGACCAGGACTGGATTTACTTGTTTGGATAGAGTCTGCTCAATGTCAAAGCCAAGCTCAGGGTTGACAGTTGCAAGTTTCATTGACAGGAACTGTCAGTTCAAAATTGCATTAGAGTATGGATGGTATTCCAACAAGATGAATGCATCATCTGAAACGATTCAAATACCGGATTACCTCAACTTGTCGTTGTAGTGACTGCACATAATTGATGATCTCGTCAAGCATGACTGCCTTGCCAGTGATCTACGAGAAGGAATAAGTTAATGTCCAGGAAACAGGATTCCATGTAATGATGTAAAGTTTGTCTGTAACAAATAATAATAGAAAAGCTACCTTATGGCATCCTGGAACAAGATCCTGAAGAAGCTTCATTCTCTCACTTATCTTTTTCCTCCTCAGCTGCAAAGAGTTTCATCAACTTGAATAACGAGCACAAAGCAAGCTGAAGTGATATGTCCTTATCTGGTAGTAAGAAGCTTACTCTTTCAGCAAGACTGTGGTTATTAGTTGCTTGGCCTCGCTTTGCCCGGACATGAACATAATCATCTTTTGTACCATCACCATCAGAAGAATCTTCTTTGCTTTGCAATTTGGGAGAAATCTTCTTGTTTCCCTCCTCCATGGAGTTCCTTTCTTGTGGAGATGAGCCTTCTGTTAGTTGATCGCCAACAGTCTAAAGTCAACAATTACAAGTCAGTCACTACCATAAGAAAATAGCCAACTATAAGTTTGCTCACAAGTCCAGATCAGAGGAAGAGAGACCAAAAGAGACATTACTTGAAACATGGTAACACAGTCATCAATTCCTTTCCTCTTCTTCACACCTCCACCAAGCCCATCGCTCATTTGGACGTGACTGGATGTACCTGCACAAATTGTTACTATTTCCATTAGTTAAAAAATCAACATCTTCAACAGATTTATCTGATCGCATGAAGGCTTACTAACCAGTAGACGATCTGTAAAATTCTGGTCTTTCTTCTAACTCCATGCTGTAAGGTCCAAATCCATATGATCCACTGTTAAAGCCCATCTTTTGATGCATTGCAACAGATTTCCAGATTGCCTCAAAGGATTCTTTGCTGCTGTTTGCACTAGGACCTTGATCAGATTGCTGGCCTGTGTACATCTCAAATGGATCTTACTTCCCTGTTCCAAGGTAGAGAGAAGGTGAACTAGCTCAATCAAAATTATTCTACATTGCCCCGACAAGAACACAGAAATACTAGAGCTTTGATCAAATGAGTGAAATTTTATCAACTCTGCATAATTGATGAGAGTATCACCATAATACAAGAACATCTCAAGTAGACTGATTGAAGGAAAAGAGTATCAACATAATTGGTAATCCTAACAGAGGTGTAAAGCAACCAGTCCCTTCAAGAACAACCACACAATCTCTATCTACAGATATAAAGACGGGCAAAAGAACGATAAAACATCTGGCCAAAGGCCTGCTGTAACTGTGTTACAGCTGGAGATCAGGCCTGCAGGATATATGCTTCATTGATAGCCTTAACAAATGAAAACCTGTCACAGGAAAAGAAGCAACAGAGTCGAAAAAGTGAAACTTTAGACCCAGAGCATAAAGATAGAGGAGATACAGGAGAAATAAGCCATCATTAAGCAAACATCATTCACTTAATGTTTTGGAGCAAAGAGATGGGAGGAGAGAGTCTGCTCTTACTAATACTCAAAAAACACCAAAGCTGATTAGAAACGGCAAAACCTACCAAATCTTCAAGAACTAGGCACGTACCGCACCGTGGAACTTGATTGATGATTCACTAGACGAAGAACTTCTGAATAACTTAAGAACTAACCAATCAAATGGGCTCCTTTAGGACATGGCTAGGCAGCTACCTCAGAGAAGTTTTAAACAACATGAGAAGTTGAACTAACGAACCTAGTATTTGGATGAGCAAAATCAGGGACTAGCACCTTCACGGGCACACAAGAAAGATGGAGTCGACTCCACAAAGGATTTGATCAGCCTGTGAAGTTTTCTTGATCATGGAAAAGGAACACGAACTCTAAAATCTATAGAAAAGAGCAAATGCGAACCGAGAGAAAATGTTCAAATCATCAAAACCTACCCAGGCCATAAGCAAAAGAAAGAGGGCAACATGAAAGTTCAAACTGAACTGGTGCGAGCGTGAGGCTACTTGAATGCACGGATAGCAGGAGTAGGATCTGCAGGAAGTAACTAACGCAGAGTTGAGGCTTTCCAAGGACAGGAGGAAGGAAAGCAACAACCTTTGACTAGCCCTTCGTCTAACGATGCGATATAAAGATCTTGAAAGGAATAGATACTGAAATGTTTTGAAATAACAACTGCCTGAAAATCACATGGACCCTCCGACGAGAAGACCGATTTCACCTGCAAGCGGAGACAAATGCGTTGGAACAGTTCAAGAACTCGTGAGCGGCTAGATGATCTTTCCTTTTTCTTGTTCGCCGAATTACCTGGCGTCGCTGTGCACTTGAGAAGTTGAGAGCGCCGTTCCCACCCCAAGCATGGGAGGATCACAAATTTGACCGCAAGGTGCGGGGGCGGTGAAAGATTTTTAAGGGCAAGAGGCGGAAGCAAAAGGCAAGAAGAGCGCTGCTGCTGAGTGGTGTTTGTTACCTTACCTGCCGCTGAGGTGAAATGATTCCTTCTTGCTCTCATAGTTCAAAAAAATCTCTCTCTCTCTCTCTCTCTCTCTCTCTCTCTCTCTCTCTCTCTCTCTCTCTCTCTAATAGGTGTATTTCCAAAACCTTAAAAAGGTAACAACAGGCTAGTGCATTGCTGGGAGTAGTTTACTGCAGCTTACTTTACTTTAGTACACAAAGATTAACTGTAGCAAGGAGAAAATAAAGTATAGGGAGTAAAAAAATACAGCGTGCAATCCTCACTTGCCGTACCTTGCATACCCTCAATGTCATGTGGGCCTTATACCGCTGTTGAAATTGCAGTTTCTGGTTATTTTATTGATTCTGCGATGGAGATTAGCCGCCAGTCTGAAGTGAGTTATTTTTTGGACCAAGTAGCAAGGCATGATGCTGCTTATCTAGAGCAGAAGCAGCAGCTAAGAGCAACTTTAATAGTGATCTAAACTAAATATTTAAAAACTAATATGAGTATTAGATGCAAAACCAACAATCTAATAGATATCTATATCAACTACTTAAATTTACCTATCCTTGTTTTTACCAAAACCTGGTACCCACAATTAACAATTGTTTAAGTCAACTTATCATTTGAAAACCTTTTTCGCATGATTAATTTTTATCTAAGTGAATATAGTGGTGCGACATATTTAATACTGTTGAAGTTAGAAACTTTTTGACTATCTATATTTATTTAGGCCTTGTCTGAAACGCAAAAATTTCACAGAAATTTCACAGAAATTTGTTTAATTTCACAGGAAAAAATATAGAAATTAGAAAAATTTCTCTATTGGAGCCTTAGTTACTATTTAAAAGTAAGTTTAGGTACTCAAATTTTAAGTCACTATTAAAGTTGCTCTAACCTTTAGCTCTCTTTGTAACTTAGGAATCACATAAGAAGTTTTTAAAAATAAGTTTAATTTTAAAGAAAAATACAAAAAATAAGGAAAATTCTCGCATTTCAAAAAAGAGTCTCAATCTTCCACCAATACTTAGAGAAAGTTACACAAAGTTGAATCATCCTTACGCTGGTGAAGTTCGTTTTGAGACTTCACGGCGTAAAAGTTTGTTTTTAGCTTTTGTTGACTAAATACTTTGATCAATAATTTTGATAGATTCGACTAAATATAAAAATTTAGTATTTATGCTTTTAAATTTGTCAAAAAAATACTTTTATAATATATATAATTTACATTATCAAAGTTATTTAAATTTATCAAAATTATTGTTCAAAGTTGCTCTCAACAAAATTTAAAAATAAGGTTATATTGAGATGAAGTGAGTATATTTGTACACTTGGGGCTTTTTTCTCCTCCTCACCCAGTCATCCTGCGAGCCTAGCTACAGCCATCGACACCAAGCAGGATTCAGGATGATAGGGAAAAAGAGAAGGGTACACAGAGAGTGAGGGAGAAGGTAAGCAAAAAACGCAAGGAATCTTGTAATCTTTTCACCTTCTTGTCCTCTACAGTCTGAAGAATTAACTGGATTTGGGGATATGGTCAAAGCACGCACTGTAAGGCATCCTGCTGCTGCTGGCTTGCTTAGGTGTCGCCATCTCCACAAGATCTCTTGCTTTTTCTTTCTTTATTCTACTACTACTAGAATCCCCAGAAAATACAGAGAAATGGAGTACTGGTATCCTCCAGCTCACATACATGGTGATGGAAGAATGACTTGAGCATCAATCAAATCAGAGGGCACCTTATTCTGCATCCAATGAGAGAGAATCTGGGACTTGTATTATGTGTCGGTGTGATTGGCTGTTTACATGCTTGCAGTAATCCAAGGCAACCGTATACTTAATTCAACGGTCCAGTCCAAGTTGCCTGTTTTAATATTGGAAACATTAGTACTAGCTCTTAGTAGCTGTTCTCCCTGTTCCTCCCTCCCTCATCACCTGTTCATCTCCTTGCGCCGGACTGGATTTGCCAGTACGCTCTCTGTGAATAGGCCATGTTTGCTTGTCCTTGTGGCAGACGAGCGAGACTGGTCTAGTTCACGCGGACGGAGTGAAGTAGCCTTTGTGACATCATGCTCGTACCAGGCATAGCTCACACGCCGGTTTATAAAATCAGTGTCGTCTTCGGTTCGTGAACCCATCCCACTCAACTGAGATCTTTTGTGTCACGATCTTGTTGCTCCCTTGAAACCATTGGTGCAACGCAAGGTCCATTTCATTTGCCTGTATCCAGCAGGCACTGAAAAGTGTAGTGGTCTCCCAAAACCTGCAAGATACCAGTTGCATACGGGTTTCTCCCTGGCAGCAACTACTTGTCCTCGCGAAGTGCAGCTGCAAGCAGCAAACTCATTGACCATGTCTTGGGCGACGCGAACTGTCCCTCTTTCCAGACGACGGAGCGCGACATAAGTGATTGATTGACCTAACGATGGATAATTAACTAACTATACCACGCTCAGCCGCAGCTTGGAGCGGAGTGATTAAGGGACCGTTTGGCACGGCTGTTATGATTTTATCGACTTATAATTTATTTTTTTTAACTTGTGCTATAATATAAAAAATTTCTTATAAATTGAGATAAAAAAGTTCTTTCGAAACGGCCTTAACATCACCATCCGGTACGGCGTCCAGAAGCTAGCATCGCGTGCATGATTCGGCACGCGCGCAAGAGCGAAGAGCCCGATCGAAATGAAATCGATCGAGTCCATAAGAGTTGGATCCATACGAAGTTGCTTTTAGTTGTTGATAAAATATATAATGTGTAAGCAATAATTAAAATTTAAAAAAAATAAAAATTATATGTAAGACCGTAAAAGTGGATGAGGAAGAATAACTATTTTTTTTATTTTTTTATTTATACAACTATACAACTTTAGTTGTTTTTTTATTATGAACAACTTGCACAATATTTATAGTTTATTATAAAAATATTTTAATCTTTATTAACCACTTTTTGAGCACACTGTGAATGCCCTAGCTCGGCTGCTGGAGGGAGGCATGCGTGCATGCGTCCCATCATGGAGCGGAGGAGGGCGAGGCCTTGCCTTTGCCGCGCTGCATCGCAATCGTCTGGACAGAGATCTTGTTCGCGTTAGGAGGTTAGCGCGGCAATCATCTGGTCGGGGTTACCGAGCGCACGGTAAAACTCGCTCCGGGTAGCGCTTCGCGGCCGGCGACTCGGAGACTGCGGTGTCTCGAACAGAGTCGTCAGGGCTCTGTCTCGAACAACAGAAGACGAGAACGATAAGCTGTACTATGACTTACAGGGCGTTATCGCTGGCCGGGACGTCGAACAAGGCCATCGTGTTGGGCAGCAGCTATTCGTAGTTGTTCATCACGCCGAGGCACCCAGTCCAGTTCGACGGCACCAGGAACGCCAGATCCGCGAGCTAGCCTTTGTGCACAGGAGAGAAGCGTGGCACCGGAGTCGTGAAAAATGCGACGGCGCGGGGCTGAGCTGCGGCGAGTGGCGACGACGGAGTGGAGACGTCACTTTGGTGGCTGCTGGGCCCTGCCACGGCTTCCTCGTGCTTCTTGCAATCAGCATATGGACTCTGATGGCTGTGTTTGGTTTGCTGCTAAAACTCGCCACACATTTGTCAAACCTTACCAAAAATATAGTGAGCAAAATTGACAAGAAATGAATCAATGACAAGTGGATTAAAATATGACAAGCCATATTTATGAGAGATGATATAATGCTTGAAATTAATCACAGCCGTTCGTTTAATCAAATCTAATGGTTAAAAATAAAAAAGTACATAATCAAAAGTATCAAAATAATAGACTCGATACTAAAAATAATAGGCTCGGTACTGAAAATAATAGACCTAGTACTAATTTTTAAAAATCAGCGGCTGCCTAAGATTAATTGAAGTGAAAATACCTCTGATATCTCGGGTACCTCTCAAACACGGTAGCATCTCTATATTTATATGATAAAGAAACGAGCAGTCATCAAAAAAGCTATTCAAAAAAGTTATGTTTGGTGTGGCAATGCTTAGCAATGAACGACATTAGGACTTCTGCTTGTACATCATATGAAAAAGCAGAAACAATCTGGCACATTACAGCGATCCATACCATGGGATCCAGAGTACTGTGATTCTAAGAACTGATCAGTAGTGCATTATGGAAACCAGAATGACGGAACAGGAGGCAAGATTTATTGATCTGGAAATCTGGAATGCGTGAAGCTACATTTATAATTGTACAAGAGGTTAATCAGATAGACCTTATGAATAAGATACTTAGCACTGCCTCGTGCGTGTAATCTTGTCAAATAATTTTTTATCATGCATACGCTCCAATCTACATTTACTCTGCTCATCTTCACCTTCAAAATTATACTTACACAACATACTTGAACCTGGTGATACCCTGTTGGGCGGTATAATGCTTTTTTATGACTTCATCAGATATTTACCACCTCCTCACCAGTGATGTAAGTAACTGCATAAAGAAAAGAGCTAATCAAACTCTTGTAATCACTTTTTAAGTGTCTACTGTAAAATTACAGTTACTGGTGAATCAGCTGCAATCTGCAAGGATGAGGAAATATGATACAAACCTCTGCATAATATGGGAGCTTTTTTGTGGAGAATAAGAAACAATTCAATTTTCGTCACTTAGATTAAGAGCCCATCCTAAGCCCACTCCTTCTTCATGAGCTCACCCATTAGATTGGATCTTAATATAGCAGTGAACTCTCTTTTAGGATGTACAAAGAAATGATAATAATTCAGTTTCATCATCTTATTAATTTAAGAGCTTGTCCAAGATCCTAACCTTGTTGCATGTTACATGATACTAAAGCTTTTTATCTTAATATAGCTACGACCTGAGAAACAGACATTCCACTAATGACCATACAAAGCTAATACTGTTAGTTAGCCACCCATCAAAGTAAATTACAGTGAACAAATTGTACTTCATTCCATCTCTACTAACTCATAAGGAGGCATAAACCTAAAAAGGACATAGGCACTTGCAAGTTGCAACTATCAGTGACTAGCTACTGTATCTGTAAAATTAAACAGATAAGAGGTAAGACCATGAATTTCTGACCTCAAAGAGCTCGAAAGGACTTCCACGCCGGTAGACATCATCCTTCTGCTTCTGTCCAGTGGAAAGGAGTTGGGAAACAAGGGCACGCCATGCAGTTAGCAAGACTCCAGTACTTCCCATGGTTACCAAGATAAAATGAGTCGGTGGAACATGACCAGAAGTTACTGCTCGGATAGCAAGCCCCAACTAACAGAAGAGAGAGTATCAGAGTCAGCATCATCAGATAAGAAATATTAGCAGGCTTTTCTCAAAAAAAAAAAAGGATATTAGCAAGCACAGCATCATTAGATGAATGTAAGCTAAGTAGCTAACCACTTAAGCTAAGTAGCTAACCACTGAAATTAGCAACAGCGGCACTAGCATCATTAGGAATTTTAGTGTGCCCTTTTTGATCAAATCACTCAGTAAAAGTCCATTAAAACATAACAAGTCAATGATGAAACAACCCCTGGTTTGATGGTGAGTCACAGACTGGCACTTTTGTTCAATCAGAATCCTAACCTACTTTAATTAACAAAGTTCATTAGCATATAGGATCCTAAAAAAACAAGTATGTGGTTTGTATGGATGACTAGCCAAAATGACAACCCAACAAATTTGGAAAATCTTATTTGTCTGTCGCTCTCCCCTGCGACGTATTGACAAGTGGTGAAACATTAGTGTTATCGTCCACATAAAACTTGCAACCCAAAAACAGCCGAGAACTGGAAATTCTTTAACAGCACAAGAAGGATAACTGCACTTACATAAAACAGTTTAGATACAATGGATTTTGTAATGTATCTGGTGCAACAGGGATGCTGATACACAATCAAAAAGCAAATGCAAATAAACAAAACCTGCCAATTTTTCATGTACGCAATAGAGAACAATAAATATCGCGCCGAACAACAATTATCAATAAGCGATGACAACAGATTGAGATCACAGTGCAAGATTGAGGGTCAAACACAAAAAATTACCGGTATCCCGACAACCCAGGACTTTGCTGCAGTGATAACTGCATTCCCTACACCATTTCTCCCTTTCGCATCATCTCCAAATCCACCAAGGAGATAGGCACTGAGCAACCACCCTGCAGAAACGCTGAACCCATGAGCAATTCGCAGAGGATACGAACAGCAGCCACAAAAAGGTAAAACCATTTCTCTAAGGGATTATCTAACCAGCAATGAATGGGTCGGCCGTCTTGAAGGTCTCGGCGTCAAAGACGGGCAGACCGTGGCTGAACCTCCCTATCGCGGAGAAGACCAGCAGGCAGAGCACGTCCCCGCCGGCCAGAAGCCCCAGCTTCCTGCGAACGCGAAAGGGCACGAATCAGCTAGAAATCCAATGGAACAAACGAGCCTCGCTGAAATGGCGACGCAAACGGGGCCGCGGAACCGGAACGTACGCGTAGGAGACGAGCTTGGACTCGGCGCCAGCGTCCCCGGGCTTCTCAATCTGGATGACGCCCTCGAGGGGCACCTCGTCGTTGGTGACGCGGCGGACGACGACAGGGTCCTCGGTCGCGGCAGAGGCAGAGCCGGAGCCGGAGGGGCCCTCGCCCGCGGCCGCCGGGCTCTGCGCCGCGCGGCGAGGCACGTCGGCTCCGGCGCCGG
>BCLG01005363.1:0-14191 GCA_001602295.1 Zoysia matrella | reverse complement strand
AAGAAATTGTACAAAAAGGATGCGAAGAACTAGAGAGTTTGGTGAATTAAACCCTACTTGATGCTGCCCTCAAATACAGGAATTATCTACAAAATCTTTAATGGATGCATTACTAGTTGCACAGTTCTGTTATTAAAAGTTCTGCCATATAGCTATGTTGCTCACCAACTACTTGTGCTAAGATGGGCCTTGATGTATAATAATGCACAATGCGATCTTGTGTTGTGCATATTTTCTTTTAGGATATTGCAAAACTGGTTTGTAGTTGGACTTGATCGGTTTTGCTACCAGTCTAACACTAACTTTGAGATGCTAGTTTCTTGTTAAAGTGGCTGTACAATAATAGGTATAATTGACTATGGTATCCGTACCTCACTTGTACAGATTTGAAACTGCCTTCCCTTTTCAGCCTGAGGATGGATTGGCGTGACATGTCTTCATCTCTTTAAAAGTAGAGTAGCTGTGTCGTCCATACTTTGGAGCTATATAGTAGACGGTGATAGCCAGAAGCAGGCACAATGACCCTATGGATTGCTCACTTTGCTGTAAAATTGTTGTCGTCGGCTAAATTTACAATTTTTTTTTAAAAGGAGGAAGTAGGTTTCATATTTGTGCGGATCTGAGACTTAAAGTGAATCATATATGGACTAAATTCTTCTTCTTTATCCTCTTTATGGTGGTCAAGTTTTCTGTAGTGCTTAGTGGCATCCATCCGTACTGCTAATGAAAACTGAATTCAAAATATTTAGTATCATGAAATTTGGTGTGCAGCTTTTGGTGGAGTTTGGCACGATGTTGGCACACTACGAAATGCCTTTTTGATTATATTAGGAAAATTATTTTGTCTAGGTTTTGTTGATGAACATGTTTTATATATCTGCATTGAATTAGGCACTCGCATATGCATTTTTTTTTCTCACCAATAAAATCAGGACGTATCTGCAGAAGGATATCACTTGGTCGTGCACATCAGTTCAAAGTTAATATAGCTAATCAATTCCTAATCAATTAATAGTTAGAGTGCAACATCCATCGATCAAAACATTCAAATAAGTGCAATAATCAGATAATAGATTTTGATCACCGGCTTTAGACAAATCCCAACATCATATAGTAATATCATAACTGCTAGCAAAGATATCAATGGTTTCCAACAACGCGCAATTTGCTGGAAAGACTAACTGACATAGTCATCGTGCCTCGTTTAACTTTACAAAAAATGAACACATCTAGGTGCAAGTTGTTGAAAAGTAAAGTATCATCTTGCCTCAATTCCTCTGTCATCAGAAGAGGAAAGGCGGAGGTGGGCCTGAAGGGTTCACAACAGCACCTGTTCTCTGGTAAGTGCACATTCATGGTTAAAACTCATATTTCAATATCTGTTGAAGCCACCCAGTGATGTAGAAGCCTTTTTTTTTTCTACCCTGCCGGAGAAGGTGAGCACATATCTTCTATAGATTAGCGTCTCAGAACATCTTGTGACACATTACAGCAAATTCTATTGCCAATTTTCTTCCTGAACTCCAAGAGTATTCATTCCTTCCCTAACATGAGGACTACATGTATCTTATTTGCATCAGTTTTTGTTTAATGCAGTTGTCAAAGTAGATCTGGAATTAAACCGGAGCACAAGTTCAGGATAAGGCTTCAATATGTCATTTGAAGATGCATTATAGAGAATTCACTTTATAATTATTTAAGTGTCACTAATTCCGGCTCTGCTAATTAGTCGTCATCTTGTACATTGAATAGATCTTTAGGTTGTTCTGCTTTAGAAAGCTTTTATGCATATAATTTGTCGGCATTCTGACCACCGGCACAGTAAATATATGTTCGTGGGGGAAGTGTGCCTTCGGATTCGATGTAGCCTAGTCTAAGGAAGACTCAAGGAGATTTTTTACCTGGTTCGAGCCACCTCGAGCGGTGTAATACCCTACATCTAGGGGCGGATTATCTCGATGATAATATTACAAAGGCGGGATCCTCTCTTCGCGGGAGGATCCGGAATATGGGCGAGTGGAGGTGCTTGCTCGGAAGGATGCAAGGACCCTGAGCTCTAATGGAGCTCGTAGTTTTGTCTTTCGTGTGTTTGTGGCTATTGCTACTCCGTGGTGATGTAATGTTGCTTGTGTTCGTGCCTGTGTTTGATCCGTCTCTCTATCGCTCCCTGGGCCTCTCTTTATATAGGAGGGGGCCTTGGGGTTACAAGTGATGAGTCCTGCACGATCCCCCCGACGGTTGTTCCCTGCTCTTTCGTCTTTCGCTCGACTTCGGTCGAAGTTGGCCTACACGGCCTCTTCTCTAGTGGCGAAGGTTGTGGCGATGTCGAGGAGGTCCCGGGCCGTCCGAGGGTTCCTCCGGCCCAACTTGTGGACGAGCGCTTTGGACGTCGTTCCGCAGGGGAAGGCGTTGATGACGTCGGCGTTGCTGACGTTGGGGAGCTCGTTGCGCTTTCGTGAAAAGCACTGGATGTAGTCCCGGAGCGACTCGCCGGACCCCTGCTTATAATTCTTGAGGTCCCAGGAGTTACCTGGACGCGTGTAAGTCCCTTGAAAATTGCCGACGAAGATTCGGCGCAGGTTGCTCCAGTCTTGGATGCAGCCCTCAGAGAGGTGTTCGAGCCACCCTCGGGCTGAGTCGGTGAGGAAGAGCGGCAAGTACTGTATAGCAAACAGGTCGTCCGCCCCTCCGGTCCTGCAGGCGAGGCGGTAATCCTCGAGCCAGTGGACGGGGTTCGTCTCCCCGTTGTAGCAGCCGATGGTGGTCGAGACGCAAAATCTCTGCAGAAATTTCGCGTGCTGGATGAGCGATCCGAACGCTCTGGGTCCGACCCCATTAGGACTCGGGCTCCTGGAGTCGAGGGAGCCGCGTCGGTAGTAGCGGTCGTGAGAGCGTCTCCGCTGGGATTCGGCGCGGAGCTCGCTTCTTGCCTGGCGTCTGGCGTCGATGGTGCCGCGGGCGTCGTGGTTGGGGCCGAGTCGGGGGAGGACCGACCCTGCATGATGTCGAGGGTTCCGTTCCTCGACTTGGCTGTCGTGCGCCGAGCTTCGTCGATCCTGGGACCGACGGTTGCTTTTCGTCTCTGACTGCTGGGATCGGAGGGACGCTTCCGGTCGTTGAAGCGCACTGCCGAGGTAGAAGCGTACGCGGTCGTACACTTCCCTCAGTGCTGGGTCCTCGGGAGCAGCGGTCTCGTTGAGGACGCACGCTGCCGCCGCGAGGTTCTCGAGCGGGGTATCGAAGGTCGACGGCCCCCCAGCTGCGAGCTGCTGGTAGGTGGACCGTCCCCGGGCTCGCGCCGCATCGCTGGGCTCGGCTGTAGCCTTACCCCTAGGCTCGGGGCTGTCAGTGCGTCCCGGGGGTGGCTAGACTTGGTCGGCGGCGTCCACCGTGGGGCGCAGGGACAGGTTGGCATCCGACGGCGTGTTGCTAGGAGTCGCCGGCTCCGCGCCCTTCAGGGCGTGGAGAGTGAAGCACTCCCTCGACGGGTTGTGCTCCAGAATGAGGTGGCTCCGGGGCCACCCACGAGGGCGCCTCTCGCACGGAGCCTGGAGGCGGAGCTCGCCGCCTTCGTTCACGACGAAGTCCAGGCTCCCGAAGTGGAAAGGCTACCCAAAGGCGAAAGTGAGGACTTGCCACGACTGACCGTCTTTGGAGACGGCGACCGTGAAGTCCCCGAAGCGGAGGCGAGAGACCGAAATGTCCCCCACGACGAAGTATGGGGCCATCGAAAAGCCAAAACGAGAGCACACCAAAAGAGAGTGCCCCCTTCCTAGCGCGCCAACTGTAGCCGTTCTGACCACCGGCACAGTAAATATACGTTCGTGGGGGAAGTGTGCCTTCGGATTCGATGTGGCCTAGTCTAAGGAAGACTCAAGAAGATTTTTTACCTGGTTCGAACCACCTCGAGCGGTGTAATACCCTACGTCTAGGGGCAGATTATCTCGATGATAATATTACAAAGGCAGGATCCTCTCTTCGCGGGAGAATTCGGAATATGGGCGAGGGAGGGTGCTTGCTCGAAAGGATGTAAGGACTCTGGGCTCTAATGGAGCTTGTGGTTTTGTCTTTCGTGTGTTTGTGGCTATTGCTACTCTGTGGTGATGTAATGTTGCTTGTGTTCGTGCCTGTGTTCGATCCGTCTCTCTATCGCTCCTTGGGCCTCCCTTTATATAGGAGGGGGCTCTGTGGTTACAAGTAGTGGGTCCTGCATGATCCTGTCAACTATCCTGTCAACTCGCCGACAGGTAGACCCTTCCGTCGTTGTCGTCATCATTTCGCTTCGTCCAGGCGTGGTCGTGACCCGTCGTGTCGTGCGCAGCGGCGGGTACTGTGATGCTCGTCCGGCGTTACTGTGCCGGCTACAGTGTTGTCACGTCTTGTCTAGCAGTCGTCGCAGCTTTCTGCTAGAGTGTCGCCGTGGTGAATCTCGTCCCGTTCCGTTAAGACGGATGACAGTTGGCCATGAGAGTAAATGTACTATAACGCGGTACCTACTCCTCAGGGGTCGCTCCCTGGGGGTCGGCCTTCGGGGGCCGAGGTCTTCGCGTGCCTGCGCGGCCAAGGCGTGACCACCGTAGATCGCCGTTGGGGGGTCAGAACCTGTGGTCATCCGACCCCTGACTCGGGGCCTTGTCCGTCCGAGCACGATCTCAGGTACCCGGGGTACGTGATCTCGACATAATTAAAATAGGAATGTGGAACGTATATGTTATATGTCATTCACAGACTTTATCTAAAAATTATAGGTAGGGTGGAACACTTATTTTTTCTAAAAAATATATATTATTTTATTACATAAAATTTTCTTGCACATTTATTCTAATATTCTCATAACTTTAAATTATCAAAAATATAATTAGAATTGTTGTACATCCTCTCTAAAATCATTGTTACAATCAATTTTTGCAAGAAGGGACATGAGTGTAAAATAGTTAAGGAGTTAGAAAATGAATAGTTTACTATTTGTAAGTAATAAAAAACTAAGTAGCAAGGCATATCAAGTTATATATATATAGCCACACTAAAAGATATAAAAATATTTTATATAAATATATTGTATCTAGAAAAATCTGTAGGAGTTTACCCCAAGTTGTCAATGTTCTATATTGATTTTTGCTGATGCTAAATAATGTGACTGTTGGTAGTAAATTTTTTTAGTGCTAAATCCTCACCTGAAGCAGATATCACACGCATAAATATCGGTCACAATTGTTTGCACACAAAGATTCACATACTTATATAAAAGAAAAAAATAATGAACACAGAATGGACTACTAGGTTTATGTTCCAAACCGCATTACTAAGGAAACAAATCAATGGCCTAAATAATTTATTTTACTGATTTACTCCATTAAAAAATCAAGTTAGTGCTCGATACACTTTATTTTTATTGCTCTCTTTGTACTATTTGAACATAGAACTAGATTTTTACGTACTTATATAGACATATCATTATTATACCAAAATAATTATATTAATAGTACATATATAAAATTATCAAAATATATTTATGGTCATATTTTTGTTTCAAGAAACAACATTGCACGCTTTTCTCTTCTCTATGAGGGCTGCACCACATCTCTGGTTGTAGCAGATGTTGATCCAGCAAATAAAAAAAGTTAAGTGGTGACATAAATAATGTTAACAAGTTTACACAAAAAATAACACAAATTTTTAAATGACTGGAAGTTAGTCAAATATGCTTCCAAACACGTGTTCAGATTAAAGTATGGTTATACAGAGAAGTAATGTCAAAACTTCCAAAGTATAGGTACGAGAAAGGCTACCTATATCACATTTGGAATTCAACCCCATCCAGCTGTCAGACATGTTTGGTTTATGGTTTCATAGTATTCCAGGAAAACTAACAACCCGATTTTAGTAGGAAATGCTGTGCTATATTGAGCGGTGTGGTTGAATAAAAATAATATGGTGTTCAATAATACAAAATATAATATTTTTATGCAGGTACTTTTAAAGACAACATATTGGGTTTGAGCTTTATCGCTGCTGCATAATGATGAGAAAACGAGAGGAATGATGAGAGATTGATGATGCGTGCTGGACATGGTAATCATGGAAATTTTCGTGAAGTTAGGGTGGAAGTTTATGAATAAAATCAAAAACTATATTATAAGATGTGAGCCTCAAAGCTCTTACTTTGTGACGTATGGCAGTATACATTGTCCAAACAATGTAGAGACGGGAATCTTGTTCCATTATGTAAAAAACAAGAGAGAGAGAGAGAGAGACTACATATCCGCGTTTCAAAGTGTCTGCATAATGGCTGTGGTTGGGCCTTAGCATATCGACATATACAACCAAAAGTTTCTTAGTTGTTTTCTATATTGTCTAAGAAACGTGCAGCAATATATTTCATGTTCTGCTGAAGGACAATGAAGAATCAGGTGGAAATCTAAATACGGCAAGGCAAATCTTTGATTTGGGGCCCCTTTGGTACAGCTTCACTGGAAATGATTCTCTGACAAGAAGTGATTTTGTGGCTGAAAGGGATTCTCTTTGATTTTATAAGATAAACTCTTGGAATAAAGACTATCACTTCACAGAAAGGAGAAACTATTTTTTTTAACTCCCAGCTCTTTAGTTCATTCAAAGAATCACATCATGGAATTAGCTAATAATTACTTCTCCTAAAATTCGGCACAGCTTTTCGAGCTCTGCCAATGGGGACTTTAGGTTGGCTATTTTGCAATATGTATGCATGTTTAGGCACATCAGACACTTATTTATAAGTCAAAAATATGTCCTAGAAGTTTCTACAATTAAGAATAGAGGTTCCATTGTGCTCGAGTATAACTAGGGAGTTTTAAGTCAAATGGATTTTCATCAGATTGTCCCGGTTAACAATTTTATGGAGATTACAGGTTCATTTGGGGTGTATGATCAAGTAAATGCTGAAAAGCTTATTCCGGATACTTTCCCATCGATCTAGTCCCACTTTCAAATTATGTGCGTACATGATGCAGTATGCGATGTATTGTTGAACTCAGGCAGACTAGTTTAGTGTAGCATCCCACCTCAAATAATAAGGGGTTTGCTATCTAGGATCGGTCTCGGGTGACAGCTCGATGAAGTGAAAGTCCAAAAGTACATACACAACCACATATAAATAGAGTGCAAACTGAATTGTTAATATTATTACATCTTACGTTCTGGTTGAGTGCACAAAAGAGCTTTGAAATTCAATTACACAACAGAAACGATACAATACGACGATACATAGCTTAAAATGAAACCATGTCAGCCCATAAATATGATTTCGTCCCTCCTGGCTAGAGGATGTTGATGCGATAACCCACTCAATTGACCAGTGCTTTAGGGGTTCAACTTCCCACACCACATTACCACAACAATCACAATATCCGGCATGAGGCATACTGCAATAAACATTAAAACAACGAAACCCTGAGCAACTAATACCCAGCAAGTCTTACCCGTCAAATTGGCCTTCTAAGAGTGACTCCTAGCATGCATAGGGCTGATCAAAGGTGCTAGAATAATTCCATGAAAACAACGCTAAAAGTTGGTCCTTCTTTCAAATTTTTAGCCAAGTTATGTGGGGTTCTTGCATAAAGTAAATGTGAGCCACTTATGCTAAAACAAACAAGGTTGCATACAATTAATTAGAGTACAAACAGCATGTATAAACATCAATATTCTCTTCTTACTACGATGGGACGTAGCGAGACAAGTGGTACTCAATAACCGTAAGGGGCGGCGATTTGAATCGATTTACATCCTGCAGGAGAAACCCAAATTAATGCTACGCCCGCGCTTCCTGGAAGCCATACGCAGCTACTTTCACAAAAATACCATCGAGCCGGTCCAGTTCTCACCTCTCTCTAGTACACATCCTCCACATGATGCCACACTTCGGGGCTATCCGTGGTTAGCCCATACACTCTCCCAAATATCATCTCCCGAAGAGAGGTAGGTTGTCGTTCACTATAATAATTGATTTACATTAGTTTACTAGTGCCCATTTCACTAGCATGTAATTGATACTGTTTAAACATGCTCAACATGACCACACTCAATTAGTCCTTAACCGACTTAGACCGAGCTAATGCACACAAGAACCATGTCTTGCTGCTCCTGACCATTTTGGGCCATGTCTCAACTTTTATCATGGTGACAACACTAACCCCAACCCAAAATAAAGGGGACCAAACTATAGCCCGCGAGCGGACTCCAACCACTCGACTTCTACCGATGACTCAACAATTAAACGAAGCATAATATTGGGTTATCAACATACTTAGGCTCATAGGAATCCTAATGATAACGCAACTAGGGTGCCAACAAATTCCTATAACTTAATGCACATTTCATGACTCCATACAATAATTGTAAGAGAAAAATAAAATATTTTTAAAAGAGTTAAGATGCACGGGTTCCTGACTAGTGTTAGCGCAAAAAAAAGAGAGTTACGATCAGCAGAAGGGTCTTCAGCAACAACTCGAATCGGCTGGCCTTCAATGCCGGTTCCTAAACGCATGAAATGACATGCACTAAGCAATTAAGCTAATTTATGTTTGATAAATTATTGAGCATGCTTCTTGTGACCTTTTATACTAATACAATTTACTGCAGATTAACAACATGGAAACATAATTTATGATCAAAATTTGTGGATTAAGCATACATGAATAATTTATTACAATTAATTTACTAAGAAATACTGAAAATGCAATTACTGCTAAAATATGTATAATTTAAAGATGAGACTTGGTGAACACTTCTGGTACGGCATGAGATGTATGCTGGCCAAGTCTCATAATTTATGCATGAATAGAATTGAATATATGAATTTCTCTTGAATTTTTGTTCTCTGAATTATATTTATTAATAGTTTCCTCCTGAGTTAAAATAAATATAGCCAATGTGTAGATCTAGGTACAGCGATTCCAACAAAATTTATTTTGTATTTTTCTGATTTTTCTACAACTTATATTGAAGTTTATAAGATTCCTAATGCTGAAAATGACAAAGCCGGAAATGTACTCGGGAGTTACGTTCGAGAGCTGGCTATCGTTCGAGTTCGGGAGTATCGATCGATCCACTTCCAGAGCTATCGATGGATCCACTTCAGAAGCTATCGATCGATTAACCTCGGGAAATATTCTGTTCGGGAGTTCTGACTTCGGACACTCTTGAGTTCGGGCATCGAGCTCATTCATTGGCCGTGGTGGCCAGAACGCCGAGGCTCGGCACGAACAGGCTAAACGGCCACTAAAAATCCCAATAAAAATATGGGGTAATGCTCGCGATGTCAGAAAACTAGCTCGTGGAAGAAATAGGAGCGAAACTCACTGTAGAGGCAGCAGTTAAACCCGGATGAAAGCTCAGTTCAGACAACAATGATAGCCAGAGACAAAATGGATGAAACAGCTAGGATATTGGGGTCCTAAGCTTTTATAGGGTGGCTCCGAGGCTTCAGACTGAGGAGAGAGAGGGAGAAAAATAGGAGCCGATTGAGGAAGAAGACTCGTCACGTTAGGCAGACCAGTGGGTCCAAATGATTTTTTAAATTTCAAACGAACAGAAACTGCAGTAAATTTGAAAAATTAAAAGGAAGACTTATAGGGCTAAGAATTTTATGTTGATTTTTCTGGTGATACTACGTATCATGTGGAACATTTTTAATTTTTGTACCAAGTAGAAATTGCATGGAATTTGAATGTAAATTCATACAAAACGTTGACTTTTACTTATTTTCTTGAATTTTGGAGGGTACTAAATGAGTTGATAAAATCTTGGTAAAATCATCAAAATTATTTCTTGGAATGATCTTCATGATGGTATTTTTTTAAATGCTAATATATTATAGAAAATTGTGAAGTTTCTCCATAAGGTACCTTTTGTCATTTATTTGAATAATTCAAACTTGACATCAACTGAACTTCAAAAATTCGAATTCTTTACATTTACATTTTTTTATATTGGCAAGTGATAGCGTAATAAACAAGTTCATTTTAACACCTGGGGTGTCACATTTAGGATTATTTTATTTTAGTGTTAAATAATATAACTATTGGTAATAAAAAAATTTAGTGTTAAATCCTAACGTTAAGCAGAGATAACACGCATAAAAGAGATTCGGTCACAATTGTTGGCACACAATGATTCACATAATTATATAAAATAAAAAATAATGAATACAATATGGATTACTAGGTTTATAATCCAAACCGCATTACTAAGCAAACAAATCAGTGTCCTATAATTTATTTTATCGATTTACTCCATTAAAAAATGAAGTCAGTGCTCGATACACTTTATTTTTTATTGCTCTCTTTGTAAAATTTGACTATAGAACTAGATTTTTACTTAATTATATAGACACATCAGAATAATACCTAAACAATTATATTAACAGTACATACATAAAATTATCCAAATATATTTCATGTTCATATTTTTGTTCCAGAAACAACATTACACGTTTTCCTCTTCTCTATGAGGGCCGCACCACATCTCAGACTGTTGCAGTGGTTGATCCAGCAAAAAAAATTAAGTGGTGATATAAATAAGATTAAAAAGTTTACACAAAAGATAGTACAAATTTTGTATATGACTAGAAGTAAGTCAAATATGCTTCCAAAAATGTGTTCAGATCAAAGTATGGTTATGAGGGTGTCCAATAACCAATGTATGACACAGCAGCCTGTCGAACAACCAATGTTCGATAATGGCTATCTCGTGCCTTGAATTTTCGAAATCTCCATTTTCATGTTTTTAATATTAGATTTTAGATATGATTTTTTATAATTCTCAAATAAAATAGTAATATTTTGAATAAATCCTAGAACTCAGCACCCACGTGCTTTGAGACCAGCGATTTGGCTTTAAACTAAATTGTTGTCCTAATGACATTAGTTTGATAAATGAGGGAATAATTTATATCCTTGTGGTAATCTTTACCGATGTTTTGCCATTATAAAGAGAAATAATGGCAAAATGTTACACGTATAGGTATGAGAAAGGCTACTATGGTTGTTTCCTACCACCAACACAGTAGAATTTATGAAGTGGACGAGGATTTCGTGCGTTCTTCTTGTGAGTGTGGCCTAATCTATATAAGACTCAGAGGTTTATTCTGGTTCGAGCTGCCGGTGAGGTGTAATATTCTACATCCAGCAGAGATGAAGTGTATTAGCCTCTAGGGGCTGATCGAAAGGTAGCAGTTTACAAGAGTTCCAGGGTTTTCGCCGGAGCGATCACCCTAGAGTAGCGATCTAATACGATGTGTTGTGTTTCTCTCCTTTCTCTCTGTTTTTCCCTCATGTCTTCTTCTTCTCTACGGTTCCTGGCGCAGCTTTATATAGAGACCGGACCGGAGTTACAAGGCTTGGCACCTACGTAACCGATCGGTCCTTGTCGAGTGGGGCTGCAAGCATCTTCGAATGGCCTCAGCACATAGCTTCTGAGGCAGTTGGTTGCTATGTCTCCTTGCCATATCTGGGGCAGGAAAGGTAGCGCGCGGAAGGTAACCAACTTAGAGTGGCCACGTTGCGGGCAGGTACGGTCTCCGGGTGTTTCTTCTGTGCTTTGGCCTCCGCGGGTTGGACAAAGCTAGCTTTCCCTCCTCTGTTTGGTAGGCAAAACCTCCTAAATAGCGTTAGTAATCTCTTCTTTTGTTAGCGCTTCAGCTGCTGGTCGATTGGAGGCGGTATCCGATACATGGGTCGGATACTTGAGGTGGTTCCCAACCCTCGGATGGTCGGGCGTCTTGGAGCTGGTTCACGACCCTCAGATGGTTGGACGTCTTGGAGCTGGCTCCTGACACTCGGATGGTCAGATGTCTTGGAGTTGGTTCCGACCCTCGGATGGTCAGATAAAATCTCCAGGTTCCTGTGACTTGGTGTGCATAGGTTTCCGTCCTGGGCCATTCACTGGCACTGGACAAGGTCCAAAGCCCATGGGCTGTTTTCTGATGTTGGGCCTTTCAAGCGGACTAGGCCCAAAGGTACCTAGGGTTCATGACCCCGACAGCTACCTATATCAAATTTGGAATATTGTATATATCTCATTTGAAATTCAACCCCATCCAGCTTACTGACATGTTTGGTTTATGGCTTCATAACATTCCAAGAAAATTAAGAACTTGATTTTAGTAGGAGTTGTGGTGCTATGTTGGGCAATGTGGTTGAATTAAAATGATATGGTGTTCAAGAATACAAAATCTAATATTTTTATGCAGGTACTTGTGAAGACAACATATTGGGTTTGAACTTTATCGCTGCTGCATAATGATGAGAAAATGACAGGAATGATGAGAGATTGATCTGGGTGCTGGAGATAGTACTCGTAGAAGTTTTCACAAAGTTAGGGTGGAAGTTTATGAACAGAATCAAAAACGATATTATAAGATGTGAGCCCCAAAGCTCTTATTTTGTGACGTATGGCTGTATACATTGCCAAAACAATGTAGCGACTGGAATCTTGTTCCATTATGTAAAAAACAAGAGAGAGAGGCTACATATCCACTTTTCCTATTATGTTTTATATAGTGTCTAAAAAACGAGCAGCAATATATTTCGTGTTCTGCTGAAGGATAACGAAGAATCCAATGGAAATCAATATATGGCAAGGCAAACTTTGATTTAGGGCCCCATTTTGACAGAGCTTCTCTGGAAGTGATTCTTTGTGGGAAGTGATTTTTTGATAAGCAGTGATTATGTGGCTGAAAGTAATTCTCTTTGATTCTTGAAATAAAGACAGAGAATCACTTCACAAAATCATAATTCAGGAGAAACTATTTTTTATCTCCTAGCTTTTAGTTCATTTCAAAGAATCACTTCATGAAATTAGTTAAAAATCACTTCTCCTAAAAATAGCATTTGCCATGGAGCTCTGCCAAAGGGGACTATAGGTTGGTTATTTTGCAATATGTATGCAAGTTTAGGTACGCCAGACAATTATTTATAAGTCAAGAATATGTCCTAAAAGTTTCTACAATTAAGAATAGAGGTTCCATTGTGCTCGACTCTAACTAGGGAGTTTTAAGTCGAATGGATTTTAATCAGATTGTCTCGGTTAATAATTTCATGCATGGAGATTACCAGTTCAATTGGGGTGTATGATCAAGTATATGCTGAAAAGCTTATTCCGGATATTTTCCAATCGATCTAGTCGCTCTTTCAAATTATGTTGCGTACATGATACAGTATGCGATGGAACTCAGCCAGACAAGTTTAGGATTATTTTATTCACTATAAATTAATTATTGTGTGTGGTAGGATTTTTTTTTAAAAAAAAAACTGTAGCTCTTGGTTATAGAAGTTTTGCATGGTAATATACACATCTCTAGAGAACACATGATTGCTGTTCAAGCCTTTTAGATGAAAATGGCAATTCAAGAGCTATATTTCATTTGGTTCGCATTGGAAGTAAATTCGTTACATCTCCAGAGCTATATATCATGTTGAATTAATATTTGTTGTTCATTAACACCGCATTAGACTAGTATGGATGAAAGATTCAACACCGTGGTCGATCTGGTCAAATTTTGCCGAGTCATCTCCTTGAGAAGAAAAAACGAAACTCTTTGGGAGGAAAAAAAATCTTATACATGGACATCGAGATGCACAACACCATGTTGGTATCTGCAAAGAAATTCAAATGATCACGAGATTCCTCCGAAGCTGTCGGTCGTTTAGTTTCCACCCTGACAAAGATCCATCATTAATGTTAATAAAGATGCAATTATAATGGAATCACGAGGATCAGCGTGCGTTGCGTCTGTTTTTTATACTAGTAGGTCCAAAACCAACTGTAGTATCAGTTAGCGTGTGCGTGGGTTAGCGGATCAGTTCGGCAGCATGTGCGCGCGGCATGGAGCCAGCTGCATTGACGATCTAGAAGGCAAAACTAGTACTAGTTTGGTCGGGTTAAGGACGAGCAAGCGACCCACGAGGCCACGAGACGTGCGAGGGAAGCTCGGCGTGGTGCCCATGTGCGCGCGCTAGTAGTAGCAGCTGGCGTCGGTAGTACTTAGTGTGCGTTACAAAATATTACCTTCTATTTTAAAAATATTGACGTAGTTGATTTTCAATATTATTTTTGACTATTTACCTTATTTAAAAATATTATTTGAATGTGCAAAATTATTACTTGTGTTTTAAATATCTTTAATAATAAAGAAAATTACAACAAAATCTATAAT
>BCLG01005362.1:0-26817 GCA_001602295.1 Zoysia matrella | reverse complement strand
GCTGCTTCTAGTGCCTGCCCTTTTGTTCTTCAGGCTCTGATCCTTTTAAGCAGATACTGACTTTGTTAATGAAAAGAAACGCCCGTCCCATTTCCCTTTTGCCCCCCACGACAACACCATGATTACTTCTCCTGAACCATGCTGGCCTGTCGTTCTTCAGATTAATCGTTTAAAATACTCCTGAACCATGCTGATGGCCTGTTGTTGATGCTTGCTTCTGTGTGTGCCTGGTGCAGATAACTGGTGAAACGGTTGGGGAGGTGAAGCCAGTGGCAGATATGCACCAGAGGAAGGCTGAGATGGCCAGGCGATCTGATGCCTTCATAGCACTCCCTGGTAATGTAGAATTGATCTTAATTATCATCAGAGTAATTTTTTTATTACCAACAAGCTTTTGAGCCGACATGCTGTAGTTCACTTCTTTTTTTTTTTTTTTGTCTCTTTCCCTATCTTGTCATGTCACATACTGCATGGAATTGGAAGCGTGAGTGGAAAGTTGCAAACCAGGCTGCTTGCATGGGCTTGATTTTGATCTCCCAAATTGGCTTGCCCAGTTCTGGTTGGTGCTCATCCTTGTGTGCATGGGCTATAACTTTATGAAAGTTCAGGTTCCCAGCTGAAACATATTTCCACTAGTGATGAAAATGATTCAGCGAACCATGTACTTATTATGTCACAAGTAATTAAATATGGAATTTGTTTCAGCTATCCAAGCATTTGAGATATGCTAAAAATCATTAATTCTGACAGAGAAAATACTTGTACCTTGATTTTGCAGGGGGGTATGGAACCGTTGAAGAGCTGCTAGAAGTAATTGCATGGGCTCAGCTTGGCATTCACGACAAGCCGGTAAATCTCCACATGTACCATGCACTGTAGATTCATGTGCAACGACAAGTCAGAAACATTTCTTACAGCGATTGATGGAAAAAAATTACAATGGGGATGCTGCAGGTCGGGCTGCTGAATGTGGACGGATACTACAACTCTTTGCTGTCTTTTATCGACAAGGCTGTGGAGGAAGGGTTCATCAGTCCCACTGCTCGCAGTATCATCGTGCTGGCTCCAACGCCGAAAGAACTGCTTCAGAAGCTGGAGGTGTCTTATCTGACGAAATTAATTACGACCACTTCATTCAGAGATCATTGTGCCTGTATATGTGTACTTTTGTACTTGCTTCAGAACATAAATGGTACTGCAGAATCAAAGTTCTGTTTGTGAGGAATAATACTGATATTACTTTGATTCTGGCTGATAGGAGTACTCCCCTCGGCATGAGAGAGTAATGCCGAAGACGAAGTGGGAGATGGAGCAGCTGAGCCACTGCAAGGCCGTAGAGATCCCGGGGCTGAAAGAAGGGGCGGCGATCATCGAAGAACAGCGAGGAAGCATGATGTAGGCGTCTTCAAGTGGTGACTTAGGAAAACAGAAATTCAGCAAACACCAGAGAGAATTACGTCAGATTGCTGTTAATTTGTATAACTCCGGTAGAAGCTGCCTAATGAGCTTTAATTTTCAGTACACTGAACTGTGAACGTGTTAATTATTAGAGTACTGAAATCAATCATACCTGAATCAGTGACACCCAAAACCAAATTCTCATCTTGGATTTCAAAAAATGGTTTCGAGACCTATAGGAGTTACACGGAAAATTGGTCAAATAGGGCTGCGAACAGCTTCGAGTCTGTAAAAGCAGCAGAGCCTGAGGTGGTTGCGGTTTGGGGCCAGTAAATGCTGGCCCAGCAGACGTCGACAGTAGGCCCAATTTTATGCGAACAGTAGTGGGCCTACTGCAGACGTCAGACGGGACCGATGCGCTCGCCGCTGCTCAGAATCAGAAGGCGCTGAAATTTTCCGGTGTACCTGTCGTAACGCGGCAGCGACGCCACTTTCACTACTCGACTCGACGAAAGCGGCCGAGTGACCGACTCACCGACCCATCGGAACAATGATCCAGGCATCATTGTCAGGTGCCCGCCGCGCTGAATGGCGCGCGACCTGGGAGGGCACGGCCGGGGGACCTGCCGGTTGAGACGCGCCGCGGCGGCGACGTCTCATCCGTTCATGACGCCGTGTCGAGACCTTGCCGAACGGAGCAGCGAGGCTACGAGGTACGCTGCCTAGCTGCGCGGCAGGAGGTGGAAGGCAACCGCCGATCAACCGAGGGAGAACGTCGTCAGTTTCTCTGATCGATAAACCGAGAGCTCGATTCGATGGGCGGACTGTGAGTGCGACACGAAATTCGGATGAACGACTCGCGTTTTTTCTCGGGTCTGATTGTGCGGTGATTCGAATTAAGGTCCAACCGAGGACCACCCCTCGACGGCAATGCTTCAGCTTCAGGCGGCAGTGTGAATTTTCAGCCTAGCGTCGAGCCGACGTAACGGGCGTTTTCTGGAATTACTGTCAGCTTACGCGAGCTAGGTTCGGATGGCAACAGTTTAAGGCGACTCCAAACTCACCTTGAATTTTCTGCAAATGATACTATTGTCCACTGAAACTGCATTTTCTACAAAGAATCAGATGGCTGAAATCTCGACTGTTTACATATTTCAATAATGAAAAAAGTTAATCGTGAGTATAATCTGAATAATTTCCTTGACAGAAAAAAAAATTGAATCGCAATTTGGCCGTGGGGTCGACGGTTCAGTTAGAGGAAATTAAAGAGTGAGGCCGAAGTTTCACCAAACGGGGCATTATATGGAGCCGCTCGTTGGCTCCACGGTTGCGCAGCTGTCGGGCCGTTGCCTTTGCTTGCATTCACAGAAAGCCGATGCCTTACAACCACCTCCCTCCTTCCTACCTTGTGCTCCAAGTGACAAAGGAAACGAGACGCTGGCGGATTGACTACTAGTATGATTCAGCTGTTACGTCGCCTGCATTTCTCCAAATTATATATGATTCAGCCTTCCTACCTTGTGTTGCAATGATTCAGCTGTTTCTGAATATTAAACGAGAAACCAGCATGGACTGGAAACATGTGGCATTGTCCGAATTGTTGGGTTGCTTAATTGTACTTTCTCCAGCATTTGTTAGATTAATTAATAATCAAGATGGAAATTGAACTGATATTAAGGCTTTGATGTGCTAAAGATACATTTGCTTCAAGGGTCGAGATAAAACATCCTTGTCGCCCTGTCCTTGGTAAAGTACTTAGAATTCGAATATGCTCTGGTGGTTGTTCCAGCAAATTGAAGGAACCAAGCGTGATGGCTGGGCATGACCAAAACAAACGGCGATCGGGACATCACGCTAAACAAACTCTTTTCTTTTTCTTTTTTTTGTCCCAACGCAAGGTAAAAAATTGGAGCTTGCTTAAAAGGCCATCGCCAGGCATGGAAATAACCCCTTAAATTCCCAAAGATTTGTATTTTGGTACCATGACAACATGTAGTATGCGAGGCATGATTATCAACAACAAAACAGAAAGTACCGATGCATGTTGACTATCGACTGTAGGAGCACATGGTCATGATATTCCTGGGCATTACCAGCGAAAATCATCATTAAAAGACTTGTCTAAGGGTCTCCATTTCTCCAAACGAACAGCTCGACATGTTCTAGTTAACCTTGCCGGTTGCCCCGAAGACTAGCTAGAAGTCTAGAACATTGTGTTGGTACAGACAAGGAGCTCGTCATATACCTAGGCAATATACCGTATTTTTTTTTTAAAAAATCTCCTGTAGCAGCAAGATGGCAGCATGCTGCACGATTCCTTGTAGGCTCGTGAAGGGAGGAAGCACCCGCTCAACAGCATCAACGCAGGCGGCTGTCTAAGCGCCCAACGCACCCGCGCCTCTCCACCTGACCCCTGTAAACTTTGAACATAAAAGGCCTCCATCTCTTCCTCTTCCAAGGAGAGCATCTCTTCCTCCTCCCCCCGTCTCCTGCCGCTCTTGCTAGCTCCTGGTGTTTGGAGAAGAAGGGACTCAGAGCAGCGGAAGAAGTCGGGCCTGCCTGAATACTCTGCAGTACGGATTCCTTCATCCAAGCCTTGCCTGATCATTGATATTCCTTGCTTCGTAGTTACCAGGTCCAATACGTCTGGTATTCCTATCAGCAATACTCCATCAAAAGTATTTGTGTTCAGTTCTTCCTCTTTTTTGTTCTCATTTCTTGATTATTCTTTTTTTTTATTTTTTCTGACAATATAAGCACTTCTCAGTCTAGATTTGGTGGATGGCTGTTGAAAAAGTTTAATCATCACATGTGATGATTCCCGTGGCATAATTGAAGCGAGCTGTCTACCCGCGCCTTTACGGCAACGTTAGCTACATGCCTATATTCTAGCTTGCCAGCCCGCATGAACACAAGTTTGCTTCTTTAAGTTCCCTGAATTTCAAACCTTTAAACACGAAAAAGCATTGCATAGGCAAGAATTATAACTTTGTTTTTTTTAAAAAATAATGGAATTCAGCCATACCAGCATAACAGAGTGTAAAATTGATTTACTTGACAATACAGGGGATTGGGGAAGGATTGTGAAGATGAAAAAGAAAGCAAGGCCCTGTCCGAAAGATAGCTGGACCAAAAAATTTCCATACATCTGTATTAAGCTATATTTCTCCCACCTGTCCTTTTACGACCACTTCGAGATCACCAACCATATAATGTCGTTCCTTCTGATTTTTAATTGATTTCCTTAAGAAAATTGTCTTTTGGAATTGTAAATTGAAATTCAGGGGGAGTATCTCTTAAGCAACATAAACAAAGTGACCACCAACCAGGAGGCAGATTGGATATCAATTATATGAACTTGCATGTGTTACGTTTCTTCTATTCTGGTCTTCATATGAATCATTTGACAGCGACTGGAACCACCTTTTAGTTTGTTATAGACATATGAGTCCATTAGGTATTAGGTACCAGCTCAACAAACTATAGGACAAAAGAAATAGCTGCATCATGACTAGCGACTCGCTCACGAGTATTAGGTCTGGTATAATGTAGAGTCATTTAAAAAATATTAAATGAGGCAGAATTATATCAAATCATCCAAAATTTGCACTTCATGCCCTTGAGCAGACTAATAGTCAATGTATAGGCAGGTTTGCTTGCTAGTTATGGAGGCTTATGTGCTTAGTTTGTGACGACCAACTTGGTAAATAATGCATAAGTAGGCAGTAGTGTATTATAAGCAGAAGTTCGTTACTGCAAAGTGACAAACATAGGTCTCCATGATGACTATGCAGCACCTAATAATATTCAGTATTGTAAGATCTAAGAACCTCAATAGTTGATAATTTTGATTCCATCTTCTTCATATAGTCCTGGTCCACGAATTAGGCCAGCTAAGAGTTTGACCACCCTTTACGGTTTACATTCTAGGTCGAGCATCAGTGGGTTCCAGTGGTTATAGTGATAAGGACGCTTTAGTCAAATGCTAATTACCTACCCAACGAAATCAGGTCCCCAAAGCACTCAAGTGAGCTCGGGCCTCAATACTAAGTTCCCTATTTAGCCGCATGTAAATTCCAAGAATAAATACACTATAACAACAGATAAAAAATTTATGGTTGTGCAACAAAAACGAATCAAAGCCATATGCATACAGGGCACATACTCTATATGTTTCTTACCAAGTGAGTAGCATAAGATTACCTTAGATTGATTCTCTTCACGGATTGTTTGAAATCAGATAAGAAGAGAAATACCAGCTGGTCAAGATGACAGCTGGTTTCCAGCTTGGCGTGATCGGGTCACTTGCACTCTCTGTAGCATCTTCAGTTGCCATTGTCATATGCAACAAAGCTCTCATCAGCACGCTTGGTTTTCCATACGGTTAGTACAACAAGCTTTGATCAAGAACATAAACCAAAAAATCCGGATGCACCAAAATTGAATATCTAACAGAGAATGACACTGAACTGTACTGTTTCTGACTTATGCAGCTACAACCTTAACAAGCTGGCATCTGATGGTTACCTTCTGTACTCTCCATGTGGCACAGCGCTTACATTTCTTTGAGCCCAAGGCAATTGATGGACAAACCGTGATACTCTTTGGGCTGTTGAACGGCACCTCAATTGGCCTTCTAAACCTTAGTTTAGGATTTAACTCCATTGGATTCTACCAGGTAAGCTTCATCTGGGCATCATTTTCTATAAAGCAAGAACAAATACATCACACGATATTTTCTGCAGATGACAAAATTGGCCATCATACCTTTCACTGTGCTGTTGGAGACAATCTTCCTGAAGAAAAGATTCAGGTTTGAAATATAAACTTAGTACTTTCTCATAATATCTGATTCAGGGTACAAATAAAGATAAAAGATATTGGATGATGTTAAAATGATCAAGTAAACACTACAATAAGCACACCAGAAATAGTCAGAATACATCATGTACTTCTGATTCCCAGGAACTATGAACATCTAGATATTCATGCATAACCCCCTTAATGATTCTAATGTTATTTACTAGTATGTCCATTGTGCTAATACCAATCCAATGATGTGCAGTGAGAGTATCAAGCTTTCTCTTCTGGTATTACTTCTTGGAGTCGGCATTGCTTCAGTTACTGATCTCAAGCTAAATCTGCTTGGATCCATCCTTTCCGGCCTCGCGATTGCTACTACTTGTGTTGGCCAAATTGTATCCAGCATTTGATACTTCTACAGTTATATTATTTAAGTTTCAGAAATTAGCTTGTTGCAACCTCATTTCGAGTAGTGAGAATTATAAGCTATTTAGAGAGTTTATATGTTCTAATTTACTGTCATTCCTTCTTTACACTTGGCATGAATTTGCATATCTACTGTACTAAAACAAAAATATCTAAGTTTCTGCTTTATTTACCAATTGCCATCTGCTATCCTTAACCATAAATTTTCTGAATGAAGCTAACAAATACTATACAGAAGAGGTTGAAGGTCTCCTCAACGCAGCTTCTATACCAGTCTGCACCTTATCAAGCCGCAATTCTGTTCGCAACTGGCCCTTTTGTGGATCAACTGCTTACTAACCGCAGTGTTTTCGCACACAAATACTCCGCTCCAGTTTTGGTACCTTCTCAATACTTTTCAAAATACATATACATGAAATTGTACTGTTGTCATTGTTAAGGGAACTCAAATGACTGGTCATATTTATTGCTAGAATGTACCAGTATTTTAAAAACATCATTACTCAATTATATTTTGTGTTCTCTACTATTGCCAAGTGATGGTTACTGGAAAAATACTACCATGTATGACCCAGCTTTGGACAAACAATAACATAAGAAATGATCCTTTATATCATGAATCATATGTAGGGTTTCATCGTCTTATCTTGCTTGATTGCGGTGTCTGTGAACTTCAGTACATTTCTTGTGATTGGGACAACATCCCCAGTGACATACCAGGTGCTTGGCCACCTTAAGACATGTCTGGTTCTATCATTCGGTTACACTCTACTGCACGATCCTTTCACTTTAAGGAACATACTGGGCATTCTGATAGCCATATTTGGGATGGCACTGTATTCCTACTTCTCAGTTAAAGAGAGCAAGAAGAAGTCAACAAATGATGCTCTGCCAGTCTCACAGGTTTGATGTTGCCCTAATCCTTGTGTGTTATGTAATACACAATTCAAAAGCCATATTTTTGTACTCCAAAAAAGACTTAATAATCACAGAGATATAGCCTTAATTGTACAGAGAGAATAAAACAAGTTTGCATATGACATTCATGTCGATAACTGTTCTGCCTGCTATTCTCAGCAGCAGAAATCAAGAGATTATTTTTAACAAATCAAGTCTTGTTAATTTTGGGGAAATATATAGTAACAGTTGATTGAATCCATTTGGTGAAAAAATATAGTAACAGTTGAATCCTCTATAATTAACAATGCAAAGATTTTTGAAATGTTTAAAATGCATACAGAATCAAAATTGCCACACCTATTTTAAACTTCTCATGGTATAAAAAATATAACAAAAATTAACATGGTATAGGGAGAGAAAATGCAAAAAGAAAACAGCCTCTTGCCAAAATGCAGGAAAAGGCTGCATACAAAAGACCCAAAGTGGTCAGACCCTGTGCAATCAGGAGCTATGTGCATCGGACTGCCCTTTTTCTTTTAGGTAGAGGAGAAGAGTCAAATTATCGAATATTGGGAACCAAAATGGAGTTTCTGTGATCTTGAGAATCCTGTAAGGTACAAGCACAAAACTGTAGTAAATTTTTTTAATATTTGAACGGCACTACTGTAATTTACATGTTGAGTATATTGAATAAAAATTACCTTGAAGAACAGATTAATTTACTCTTGTTTTTCAGTTCACCCTTTGATGTTTTTGATGTGCTTGTAGATGCCAGATAAGGAGGCTGAACCACTTTTGGCAACAAAAGACAGCAATGACACCAAAAAGGCAAATGGTTTATCTCACGACTGATAAAGCTTTTGTTGTAGTGTAGATCTAGTATGAACAAATGCACTTTGAATTCAAAGGACCTGGAAAGCCATTTCTTTCCATCCTTAATTTCAATTTTTAGGAAAGGAAGATTATTATATGTGTAGAGAATTTTTATTGCAACGTTCCATTGTTATTTTATTATACCTCGACCCAGCGGTTCCAGTAAAGCTTTACGGGCCAGGTCTTACACTACAATTTAGCATATGTAGTTCTCTGCTTCTCTTAGCTAGTCTAACAAAATTAGCAAATGAAATATTCAGGAGATCCCTCATACAACTGCTATATGAGATAAGCTAATATACTATCAGCACGGAATCAGTTACAATGCCAGGGCAAAAGGTTTGGAGATGAAGAATATACCTCTGTTGGACTCAGTAGATTCATTTCTGCAAGTGGTCTTCATGAAATATATATCCTCATAACTGCTTGCATGAGGTGTGTTTTACTACAAATCAGCTAGTGATTTGTACAGACCAGTTGCTACCCAGCAAAAAGTTAGGGTTTCCTAGATGTCGATTACAAATAAAAGATACATGCCTTTGACCACTCTGTAAGAGCTGAGACTCTCCTGTTTCTTGCTCAGTGGCTTCAATCCTACTCAGGATGAACCTAAGGCAGCTCAAACAGAACTGAAACAATTACCATGGATTCCAAATAGCTTCATCTATCAAATAGCAAGATTACTTCTCGTAGCAGAATTGCAATGTACCATCCAACCAGAATATGAGACGTATTCCTTCATAGTAAACAAGTTCAAATCTGGGTAACCAGAGAAAGCAACCACACAATGGAAGTGTGTAGCTTCTGGTCACAAAACGTACCCATAATTTATTCATTCAGGGAAAATGAATGTACTACCTGCTGTTGCTGAGTCTGCAAAATGCAGCAAAAAGCTTTAGTTCTTGTAGCTTCTCTAGGTTACAAGGCGGATTTTTTTTCTGGTTGAATGATAATAATTCTTGTGACATCAAGAGAACAATTACTCAACCATATTCAGCTAATATTTCATCACTTAACAAATCATCATCAGTATGATCAAAACCGATATATTTACATGCCATCTCTGGAATATAACCAGCTTTTGTCATTTCCATACCAACTAACTCCAGCATTGTGTATATTTGCTCAGACTCTGGATGTGATCTGTCCTCTACGATAAAGACTTTTAGCTCTCCCTTGAGTTTAATCCAACTCTTTCCAGGGGATTTTTTAACTCCACTGCTTCTCATTGCCTTCTTCAATCTTGCAAACTCATTCCAGTTGCCAGAAGCAGCATATATGTTGCATAATAATACATAGGCTGCAGAATGAGAAGGGTCAATATTTAAAATACTCTCTGCTGCCCTCTTCCCCATCTCCGCATTATTATGCGTCTTGCTAGCAGCGAGCAGTGTCTTCCACATAACAATATCAGGCTCAAATGGCATTTGATCAACAAATTTTTCCGCCTCACTAAGTCTCCCCGCACGTGCTAGCAAATCAATGACACATGAACAATGTTCTCTTGTTGGGGCAATGCCATATTCAGACTCCATAATATTGTAGTAGTAACAGCCCTCATCAACAAGTCCAACACGGCTGCATGCTGTGAACACGCCAACAAAAGTTACATGATTCGGCTTGATCCCTAGACTTCTCATCCTGGCAAACAAATCAAGGGCTTCCTTAGCATAACCAAATTGCGCATAGCCAACAATCAAGCTGCTCCAAGAGAACACATCACGACCAGTGCCCACGAATTCAAAGAGCATCTTAGCATCACCCAAACTTCCACATTTAGCGTAAGTGTCAATCAGACCATTACTCAGCATTGTATCACCAAGCAGTCCTGCCTTGAAGGCATATGCATGAACTTGTTTCACCATTTCAAAGTATCCCAACTCAGCAGAAGCACTCAGAACATTGTTTAAACTGATCCTATCCACACTTGAAACGGATCTTTGCAAGAGGCTGAACAACTTAAATACTTCTTCCAGATGCCAGTGCTGTACACAAGCAGTAAGAATACTGTTCCATGTGACAATATCACGACCATCTGTCTCATAAAAGACATCCATTGCAGAGGGGAAATCCAAACACCTAGCATACATGCTGAGTAAAGAATTGCTTACTGAAACGTCTCTATCCAAACCCAATTTAACCAAGAAGGAGTGAACTGTTCTGCCATGGTGCAAAGCATCACTGCCACCACACGCACATAACAAACTCTTAACTGTAACATCATCAGGCCTCAGGGCAGAATGCCTCATCTCTGAGAACAGGATCATAGCCTCACTAAGGAGTCCCTCAGCAGAGTAAGCATTTATTAAGGAATTCCATGCCACCAAATCAGGCGCCTCAATCCTATAGAACACCTTCCTTGCAGACTCAAGCTTATTGCAGCGGGCATACATGTCACTTAAAGAGCAACCTGCATGCGAATTGCGGTCCAACTTATACTTAACAGATAAACAATGAATCTGCTCTCCGTACTCCAAATTATTGATAACTCCACATGCCCTAAAGATGCTTCCAAAATGGAACTCATTGGGGTGATGGTGCATGCCCTCGGATATCATCTCCCTGAAAAGCTGCAGCGCCTCCATTTCATACCCCTGCTGCGCAAGCCCCGCGATAATGGATCCCCAAGATATCAAATCTTTTTCCCTGATCCTCTCAAAGAGCTTGAGACCATCCCCAACAGAGCCACTCTTGGAATACATTGTGACCAGAGCGTTCTGCACGATCAAATCGTTTCCCTTTTCTGACTTTATAACCAGCGCATGCACCTGCCTCCCGATACTAAAATCCCCAAGCTCCGCACAGGCGTGCCCCGCGCTGCCAAGAGCAAACTGGTCGGGTGCAGTCCCTGACCGCAGCATGGAAGAGAACAGGCCGAGCGCGTCAGCGCAGCGGCTGTTCTGCGCGTGCGCCGCGATGACGGCGGCCCAGGAGACGACGTTCCTGTCCGGCATTCCGTCGAACACGACCCGGGCCGCGTCGGGGGCGGCGCACCGGCCGTACATAGTGATCAGGTGGTTGCTTAGGACGGTATTTTCAGCGAGGCGGGCGTCCCCGGAGGCGACCAGGTGGCGGTGGACGAGGCGGCCGTGCGAGAGCGAGCGGAGGCGGGAGCAGGCGTTGACGAGCGCGGCGTAGGCGGCGGAGGAGAGCGGGCCTAGGGCAGGGGACGCGGGCAGCGACTCGAAGGCGTGGAGCGCGCCCGAGAGCCGGCCGGAGTGGTAGAGCTGGAGGATGGTGGCGCTGGGGCTCTGCATCTGCGGCGGATTCGTGTCGGGCTCGGCGCGGGAGCGGACGAGTGGCGCCCGCAGCGGAAGGCGGGAGCGGGAAGGGAGGGGGGACTGGGCCGTGGATGAAGAAAGACACGGGTCCCCTCAGCCCAGACACGGCCTAACACGCACAACAGCGTGCCGGGCTGATCACAGTGTACACTGGGCCGAACCGTTCTTGGGCCCAGTCTGGGCACCATAGCTGCTGCTTCTTGCGTGATCACTGGTCAGCCTTTGGCCCATGCTAAGTTGTATCGCATGTGCGCGCGTGCTCAGCATTGGACCCTTCGTCACAGTGTTGGGCCGTTGGCTGTCCACGCGGGCCGTTGGCTGGTCCAGCCCCCCCAGGCAGTGTTGGATTGTTCAACTTCAAATCGAAACCAATCGGCGAACCGTTAGCAGGGACCTCGCCGCCAGGCGCGGGCGGCGGGGCGGCCGCTTCTCCGGTGCGGTCGGCCACCGCAGCCGCATACTTCCGTGATCGACCGCGCCCGCCGGCCGCGCATGGCGCCGTTGCGAGAAGCGAGATCAAGCCGTACCGGAGCACGTACTTCCCGGTCCTGCCCATCAGCCCATGGCCGCGTCGAACAGATTGTCCGCGCAGCGCGGCGGAACACAGCAGGGAATTTCGCTGGTCGCGAGGAACATGTACGGAGCACTGTTCATTTCCTGATGCAACGGCTTCAGTTCAATACGAAAACAAGGCCAGGTGCAACAATAACTGATGAACCTTCTAGATGCAAATCGGCAAAGCAAGCGGCTAAAGATCATGCAACGGCACGTAAGATCGCAGAATACTCGCACTCGGTCGACTTTTCCACGTCCCTCCGAATCGCGCGGCTGGGGCTCCGCTGCACCCGCAACCGCCGCAACGGCCCATCTCCTGCTGGTACATGTACACGGCCCCCGCGCCGGAGGCAAGTCACCCCTCTAGTTCTCGTGGACTCCCTACTGCTGCAGCCGGTCGGGATGCTGTCGTTCGCGGAATTAGCGGGCGGCGGTGGCAACAGCCAAGTGGGGGCCGTCGACAAGCAGCTCTGGCTCGCGTGCGCGGGGCCCATGTGCAACGTCCTGCCGGTCGGCGCGGCGGTATACTACTTCCCGCAGGGCCACGCCGAGCAGGCCAGCGCGGACGTGGACTTCTCCGACGTGCGCGTCCCGCCCCTCGTGCCCTGCCGCGTCGCTGAAGTGCGGTGCATGGCCGAGGCGGAGACCGACGAGGTCTTCGCCAAGATGCGCCTCGTCCCGCTCCGCCTCGGGGAGCCGGCGGTGGACGAGGGAGAGGCCGCGGCCGAGGCGGTGCGAGGCGCCGGGGACGACCACGCCAGGCCGGCGTCGTTCGCCAAGATTCTGACTCAGTCCGACGCCAACAACGGAGGCGGGTTCTCCGTGCCAAGGTTCTGCGCCGAGGGAGTCTTCCCGGAGCTGGACTACCAGGCCGAACCGCCCGTGCAGAACGTATTCGTGCGGGACGTGCACGGCGTGGAGTGGAAGTTCCGGCACATCTTCCGGGGCACGCCGCGGCGGCACCTGCTCACCACGGGGTGGAGCCAGTTCGTCAACAACAAGAAGCTCATTGCCGGCGACTCCATCGTCTTCCTGCGCGGCGAGGACGGCCAGATCCGCGTAGGCCTCCGCCGCGCCAAGCGCGTGTTCAGTATCCTCGTGAACGACGAGGGATCCATCTCGCCGTCCGGGTGGGACCCCTACCTGGGCCTGGCGCGCGGCAATGCGACGTCGTCTTCCTCCTTCGGCGGGGGCTTCCGTCCCAGAGGCAATATCCCGCCGGAGGATGTGCTCGCCGCAGCCAAACTTGCTGCCGTCGGGCAGCCGTTCGAGGTCGTGCACTACCCGCGAGCTAGCACCCCGGAGTTCTGCGTGCGAGCAGCCGCGGTCACGGCGGCCATGCAGGTGCCGTGGTGCCCCGGTATGCGGTTCAAGATGGCGTTCGAGTCGGAGGACTCTTCGCGGATCAGCTGGTTCATGGGCAGCATCTCCGACGTCCAGCCCGCCGATCCCGCTCGGTGGCCGCAGTCGCTCTGGCGGCTCCTTCAGGTACACGTGCGCACGCAACAGTAGGTACATGACGTTGAGATCCTCAAACCATTGGTAACTAAATTGGAAGTCTTTTGAATCGCCTTCACTCAGGTGACCTGGGACGAGGCGAAGGTGCTCAAGAACGTGAAGCGCGTTTGCCCGTGGCTTGTGGAACTGGTGTCGAGCATGCCCAATCTCCACCTGCCGCCCTTCTCACCGGGGGGCAAGAGGGCGCGCTACACAGGGTTCCCCCTCGAGGATCAGCTCTTTGACCCAGGCTTCTCGCCCCAATCACTAACACTCAACCACAGATTCGTCACCTTCCCGGAGAGCAGCGCTGCTGCAGGCATACAGGGAGCCAGGCATGCGCAATTCGCTTCATCGTTTTCGGATCTCCATATCGGTAACTTGCAGCAAAACCTGCTGCTCTCCGGCATTCGCCTCCCAACTGATCGCCACGCCCCTTCCGCGCCGACGATCAGCTTAGACCTGACAGTTGGCAGCCCAACCGCCCGCCAAGACGCGCCGTGTGCTCCGTCTCCCGGCGCCGCCACCGCCCGCCAAGACGCGCCTTGTGCTCCGTCTCCCGGTGCCAAAAAGGCCGACGACGTCAAGCCGCTGGGGATAATGCTGTTCGGGCAGAGGATACTAACGGAGCAGCAGATCAAAGACGCCAACAGTTCCGGTGGCCTGACCTCGCCAGCAGCCGCCAAGACCAAGACCGACAGCGACGCCGAGAAAGCACCCAACGCATCTGAAGGCTTCAGGTCCCCCTCAGGTGTCATCCAGCGCAGTCCCACGAAAAACGACTCGCTCCTCTCGAGCCTGCGATTATCTACTAGAGACTATGGCAGCAAGCCTCCATCAGAGTCCGGGCAGGAGCCTGGCCAGTGCAAGGCGTTCGTCGAGTCGGAAACCGTAGGCCGGAACCTTGACCTCTCGACGTTGGGCTCGTTCGAGGGGCTGTACGCCCACCTGTCCGCCATGTTCAGCATCGACCACGATGAGCTCAGAGGCCACTTGCTCCACAGCACCGCCTCCGGCGACGTCAGGCACGTCGGCGACGAGCCTTCTCAGGTGAGCACGTTACGAAAAAAAAATTCAGTGTCGTTTTTTACAGTTGGAAACCATCGAATTATCAATCCTCTTGACGACTACAAACTGATCGATAAGGTGAAATGTTTTCTTCCTCTCATTTTGCAGCGCGTTCGCGAAACCGGCGCGGAGGATCACGAAACTGACCCGAAGTTAGTGGTGAAGGAACACCAGAAGTCAGTCGAATAATTTAGGGGTGCTACTTATACTCCTATATATTAGGAAGCAAATTCAATAAGCCGACGAACTAGAAGATTGTACAGCCGAACGACCTGCGGTTTCTTGTTCAGTTCTTCGATGGTTCATTCAGCCAGGAAAATCAAGTTTTTTTAAAAAAACAAGGAAATCAAGCTGATGACATGTTCAGTTGGATCCTTCTCATTCCCTTCCAATCTTAGATTTAGTTCAAATTTAGTCCTTCCTGTTCCTTTGTTTTTTCTTCTGAAATTGAATTGATTCTTGTGAAATTTCTGCGTTCCAAACAGATATTACATTCCCGTTTTCGGATTAAAACCTTGCGCTGGTTGGAAAACCAACAGCTGCTGATCTCTCTGCCAACCTGATTCCTGGCTGGTGTGCCCTCTGAATCTGGTGTGCCTCAACACAGTACTATCAGGCAGCTTCAGAGTTCAGATATTCATTCGTTCCCTTGTTTATCTGGGCAGATGCCACTGTGTTGCGTACACCCCCCGCTGCGTGCCTCGCGATGCCTTCCCCAGTTAGCCCAAGATATTGTTGGCGCGAAGTGGACATCCTAGCTAACGCGACCAGGGCAAACAGTGTCCGCTAGTGAGTGCTTCGTCCACCATTCCCTCTGCGATTTTTTCACCTGAGGTCGTGCTTGGAATCATGCGGTCCAGTGCGAACCGTTCTGGGATCGATGGTCGGAATTCCTCTCCGACGAGAGACGCAGATAGGTATCTACCAAAATCAAAAGGTTGTCAACGACGGCGCGAACCGCACCACAGCTCCACAGGCTTGAACCGCAGGACCACGTTGCGAGGAGACAAAGATGGCTCCATCACTCTGCCGGTCCCCGGCCAGCAGCTTGGCCGCTTGCTTTGTTTGGAAGGTGTTCTTGGCCTCGTCCTTGTCACGACGACGGACGCGGGCAGCGCGAGGAGGAGGAAGGCAAGGCCGAGCGGTAGTGTGAGGACCGACGAAGCGTTAGCCCAAGGATGCCAGTCGACACAGGCGCGCGCCATCAACATCCGCGCGCCTGTCGCCGCCGCGCTATGTCTCGCACGAGCGAGATGACGCCGACGGGTGTGGACTCAGGTATTGAGATTAGATGGCTGTCTACCTAAACAGACAGACAATTCATTCGTTGGTTGATTAGTAACCAGAGGGACGAGGATCTTCGCGAGCCAAAGGGACCATTCGCCGTGCCTAATCTGAGGCGCAAGTGTCGGGCTGGATAGTTAACAAGTAAAAATCGTGGTTGGCTTGAACGCCTGGCTTTTCTTTTCTGGTGCGAGATGGTTGATTTGGAAGTAGTACCAACACTCCAGCATTACGATTAGTAGCTGACGAGATGCATGGCCCATGCAACAAAATATGAATCAAAGGGGAGCATCATGCATGCTGTCGGTGGAGCTCCACACGACTGACCCAGCGCCGCCTCCTGTTCGGCCGATGGCGTGACGCGTTGGTGCTGCTAGCTACCACCACCGCTGCCAAACCCGGCAAACAAAAACGAGGCATGGTCGACGTTGAGGGTAGTAATGACATGGGGGTGGGGGGTGTGTCTGTCGGTGAGTGAGTGTAACCACCGTCGCCGTCATGAACTGTGCTTGCGTTGCGTTGACACTGCTCTGCAACGCGAACAATGCATAGAATTCTCGTCTTCGGTAGAGGAGTACGTGACCGGCCACGAGGATAGAGAAATCGGCGTCGGTGCGTTGCTCCGGTGCGATCGCCGGAGCGCCCGGCCCGGCGGCTAGAGGTTACTACGCTCCTTGCTTTCAGCGCCCTCGCCCGCGGCAGGCAACTAAACAAGCCACCAGGAGAGGAGATACAAGGCCCGCGCGGCGAAGGCGGGCGTGTAGGGATCAGCGACGCCGGCCGGGCCTGTCCTCGTTCGCGGCGATCGCCCTGTCACGTTCGCTTGACCGGCGCCGCGGTGGCTTCGGCTCCGGCCTGGTAAACCCGGCGGGACTGGCTCCCGTGGTGCCGGGGGCCTCGGACTGCGGCTTGGTGACGTGTTCCCGGCCTTGTTTTTTCGCGGTGTCGTTCCAGGCGTCAAGCAAAGCCTCGTTTCTCCTTGCCTGCTTGGAATGGAACACTCCGTTTGCGCGCCCAGGAATCAGGATGGATGCCTGTTTGTCTCTGGCAAGTCTGTTGCTGCTGCTGTTACCGAGGAGAGGATTAGGAGCGGCTAGCTATTGCAATTCACACCCTGAGCCTTGCATCATCATGGACTTCGCTCGCCGAAATGTCGTGCACTTCAGCAGGTCTGCCAATATTAGAAACCGGAAGGAAATATTCAGAATGAAGACGATAGCACGAAGCTATTTGTCAACTTCGCATGGTCTCGGTTGAGCGTCACGGTACTCCGGAAACAAACAAAAAGGCAGGATACCTCAAACTCGTGTTTGAACGCAAGATATACTGAAACTTTATAAACTGAGTACTTGAAGGCAAACAAACCCAAAGTGCCAAAAAAAAAATGTATATCCTTTGATACGACCATTATTCCATCCACATGAAACTGCAAGACTATTCTGAACCCAGTGCTGTCTTTTACATTCCTATACGTTTGACGCTCATTTTTCCACGCTTCTGTTGATTCCTCCTGCCTCCTTTTGTGTACATGTTGAGGGCTATAAATGCTATCTTTGGCTGGGTGATCTGAATATGCAAAGCTAAATACAGGATAAATGAACACTATATGATCACCTAAAGTCCGGGTAACACATTCTACTGGCTAAATATCGGCACGAAGGGCAGTCAAGAAAGCAAGGTTGTAAGGTGAAGTGGACTTGCCGAAGGGTGTGCACCATGGCGGAAGCTTTTCAAGCACCTTTGCAACCTTCGGTGTGACTCTGTTCACATCCGTTCTTAGCTTTACCAACAAAGGGATATTAGCTGCTGCTTTACCTGCTCGTGCTGATTCGTGGGTAGCATTACTTGACCAGCAAAGGGTTAGCTGGAATTTCGTGGGTGAGTTTTTGCCACCTGCAAACTGGATTGTATGCCATCCATCTACCTGAGTCTTATAACCAGACTCTACCAATTTCTCCGAGTCCACTGAATAAATAAACAGAAACATCAAATAAGGTAAGTAAATCGTCTACAGTCATACTTTCAAGCATGTTCGAAGCCTAATGGTACCAATCTTTAGCTGAAGAGCTAAACAGATGAAATCAATTCTACAGTTTAGAATTAAACATACTTTAAGATCAATTATACTTATATCAAGGTTACTCACCTCGAACCATGAAGTCATCAATTTCCTGTTTATTGATTCCAAGGGACCAACGTGTAGATGACCTGGTATCAACTGATATTGCTGTTTGTCGAACACCATCTGTAATTGAGTCACTTTCCACAAGAAGCACTGGAATTTCAGACTTGCTCCATCCAGTGTTGCTCTCTTTGTTACTCCAACAGCCATATTTCATTGTAAAAGTTACAAAATCAGTAGCCATATTCCTTCCACAAGAGAAATCTTCATCTCCAAGATGCACCAATTCTTTCGTTAATTTACCAGGTGTGTTGGAAAATAAAGAAATATAGGATAATGGTTCTGTATTTCCATCATGTATCCCTGTAGTATCCACAACATGTACAACCTGAGCGAGGAAAACCACCAAGTTAGTGTAATAATATTATACTAATCCTATCTAGTTTAGTGCAATGTAGGAGGAGGAGGGGGGGTATGTAGCTGGATGCCCATTTGTGGGTAGGAACCTTCCAAAAAGTTTCCCAAAACCGATTAATATGTGCACTTAAGTTTTTGGCACTAGAAACAATTTTGATATTGAATTTTACAAGTTTGCATTTAAGTGATCTACATCCACAAATTATTTTGAGGTAAGCCAGCTCCCCTGATCACAAGACAATTTTCAGGTAAATTAAGCAAGAAGCACGTAGGAAAATTAAGCATTAAAAATGCTTACATTTACAGATCGAGCGATATCCTCCGTAAATGCTGGCGCAACACCACTTGACACCAGTACAAGTGAAACACCAAAGAATGCGCATAAAAGCAAACCAATAGTCCTTTTATCACCTAAATAAAGCATAAAGATGGTATATAAGCTTCTTCAGAGAATGAATTCAAAAACAGATGCATATAAAGCTAAGTAACTTAGATCAATGTAACAGTTCAGGCATCACAAGTGCCTCGTGTACAGTAAAGCCCAACAGAAAGTAGGATTAATGGTTGTTTTATAGACATCAGTTGGATTTATGCAGTACACTATGATGTAGAAGGTAAACAGATAACAACAATCTTCCATTCCGTATGGCAGAAGAATGAGAAAAACTACAAACGTTAATCATGATACTAATTCAAAAGGGAGCAAATTTTATATACATATAAACAAAGTTTACCTGAGATATGAACATACGAAAGAAGATACACAAACATGAAACAAACGATGATAGCAATGGCAACAGAAACTATTACATTTCCAAGCCAGTCTGGCAGTCCACCAGGGTTCCTACACATTAATGCAAAAGAGGTTAACAGAGGCTTGGTTGCTTCAGATTTACTGAAGAGGTTTACCTGTCAGCACGTACAACAGTCCCAATAATTACATCAGCCATGCGAATAACCAAACCAGCAGAGGACAAAACTGGTGCAGCCAAACCCAGAACCAATGTAACAACTTTAAGCTGTTTAGGTAACCGAACGGGAGATAGTGTAGCTTCCAAAAAACCATCTAGAAAGAAAAGATAGCCATGAGCCTATGAGTACTCAAGGTAACATCCATCTTAAAAAGGCTCAATGGTAGCAGCCACTTACATGCAAAAGCAGGGGAAACGAGCCAGATGAGGGCTATATACGATGACCCAACCTTGAAATAGGTTCCAAGTATCAGAACTACAAGCCATAGGACAAAACCTGATTTGAAAATCCACCTCTCAGCTTCCAAGTTGATTACATATTCCATTGTATTACGACTTAGGCCTGGTCTTGTTCTAGAATACACAGACCGAAGATGCTTCTTCAGCTGAATAAATCCAATGTGCTGACCAACAAATGCTCCAAGCAGTGCAGGTGAACCAAACAAACCAACAACTAACCATGGGTTTGCAACATAAGGAACAGGAAATGAACATACAAGGGGCAGCAAAAATGCTACGACAACTGGTAGGCTGATAGAAAATATCAGCATGAGAATAATGCTCAGACATGATATTCTGAAGGACACAAGCCCAGGATGTCCACCCATAAGCAATGATGTTCCCCATATCAGAAATGACTGCAATATGATCGAATTGTGAAACATGGTAGCAAGACGCTGAGGATAGACCACCATGTACTTGCCCTGCAAGGTTAAAATATACAAGGAAAAAGATAAGTTTTTGTTGACTTTTCAACCTCAATATGAAAAGTTAGCCCCATAATTCTTTTGCATATTCGTTATTGTTATTATTAACTGAGCCCTATATAATCCAGAAGTTAAGAAATAACAAAAGCTTCATGAATGAATAAAAGATAGGCCTCTATAACCTTGGACATTAGCAAATTAAAATTTCAACATATGTTTGCAACAGCGCAAAAACCATTATGAAATGACAAACAATTTTTATTCTGAACTTTAAATTGAACATGGTTCATTTGGTTTAGTGAAAAAAAAAACCAGAGATTTGGAACATAATCACAAGAATCGCAGCTCCAGATAAAAAAAAAATCTCTGCAATACCAAAATGTCGAAAAAAACAGCCCTTCTCTCCTCGGTGCTTCCCTGTTTCCGTTCTTGTGTATCTTTTAGAAATTTTGGTGATGCCGCAGCATGGACTAGGAAAGCAAGCATATTATCTCCATTATGCTGTAAAGACCCTGGTTTCAGAAGCTTCAACTTGTCATTCTGCATAGAAGATAACAAAATAATCACATATCTGAGGTCCAAACATTTACGATTAGACTAAATACCAAATATTCATTGACATGATATTATTTTACCAGTACCAATTTTCAATGCAAATCTATAATGTGACATCCGAGCATAACCAGCAGCAGCAACAAGGCTATGCCTAAAAAGGATAGTTTGTGGGTCAATTATGTATTTGTGAGTTGCTTTATTATTTCGGTATGTTAACCCTCCTTATATCTCTCAATCTGGTTGTAAGATGCTCCTTCAAAAGGAAAGGCATCAACTAGCATTGCACTTCCTCCTTGCCCCCATCTCTATACTTCAAGGCCCTACCAATGAGCCTTAACATTGATTCTCTGACCCAATCAAAACTTGCCACATCATGAATATTTTAGGATAAATTGAGAGAGAAGATGAACTACAAATCTGATGTAAACTTAATAGATGATCTTGATTTTGTTGTACGTGTATCCTTCACAAGTTATTTTTGGTTTGAAACCAGAAAAATCTTTCAGTTTTGAATACGAGAAGTGTAGTTCCTCAATAACATTCATCAGAAAAGCTGAATCGTTGGTTGGAGCTATCCCATTAGAAATTGTTTTTTAAATCCTTAAAAAGGGTCAATATACAAAGAGTGATCCATGCTGGATGTACAGACCTTATACCAAGAACCTTATCTACGGAATTCATAAGCATGATGAATTAAATGAAAGATCATAATTTTACTATAATGATGAGAAAAACATATAGGTAGCAGAGAGAACCTTTGTATGATATACAGATGTTGTGTCTGTATATGCAAAATCAAGTCCAGGGAGACCAGCAATTTCCTGATATATTTGAAAATCTGTGGCAGATTTTATTGCTCCAGAACCAAAAACATCCTGCAATTAGAAAGTTGCGCTTGATATCGATCTGCAAGAAGACAACCAAGATTGTTCTACAGTGGTGCACTGAAGTGACCTGGAACCAAGGTTTTTCACTCAAGAGGAATACCTTTTTTTTTGGCTCAATTTTAATACCATAGGTGGATGTAAGGGGCTGAGAAATATTCTTATATACTACTTTCCAAACGGGAAGACTAATTTACTAGATTTATTATGTTCTCTTTCAAAAATGGAAAGCCTAATTTTAATGGATTGCTTCTTACAACAAATAGGAGAGGAAGGGATGAAGTACCTGTGAAGCTATCTGAGCAGATGGGTATTTGGCTACAGCTGCAAAGCTCTCCAATGCCCAATGGTCCGTACCCTGTCACGGGTAAAAGAAAAAATAAATTAGGCTGAGTAGATTTGTATTATCTTTTAGTTTATAAATAACAAAAAGGGGAAAAAAATAGTTCATAGTATCCAGAACAACAAATGTCACTTTCAAAATTCTAGTAAAGCCACTGTATTCTTGGCTTAACATTTCTATTTATTGATGAAGACACGGTATGTCATGTTTCCTATTTTCTTACACCTATAAGTCCAACCGAACCTTAGTTCTAGGTTGCTCTTTTATTGATGAAAACGCTTTTAGTAGTAGGGTAGTAAAAAGGTAAACAAAAAATAAACAGGAGCTCATCGATTTGGTACAAATATGAATACAAATATAATTTATTCATCCAAATGTGAATAGTATAGCATTAGAAACAGACCTGAAAAAGAGTGGATTTCCCACTGATGCCCATAGCTTCCAAATCAATTGCAAAATGCACCGAATTCCTCCAGTGGTGCTGCACAAAATTCAGCATTGGATTTAGAATGCCAAGCTTAGCATGCGTGGCGATAGGCTACTAGCGAGAAAAAAAAATGCCTTACAATGTTATGTTTGAAATAAAAAATATACAATTGGTTCGTTCTGTTTTAGTTTACACTTTGTAATGTAGTAGCTTATCTGTTAACAACAACAAAAGGGGAAGGGGTCACTTAAGTGAAAAAGTAGGAGAGCATTCGGCCATTCATGGACCGACTATGACATTACATAGAATGTTACACAAACAAGCAAGTTATATTGTTAAAATCAGAAGATTCAGAACTAACTAAATTGTTTTCACCACTGGAAATCTTTGAGGTCTGGTAATGCACAAACTATTACAAGAAAATGACTGCTTATCAAAGCAGAATCAGTGCTATACTGGCAGGCAACAAATTATGCATCTCCGGTTCTATCAATCTACTTTTACTGAGAGGATTCCTATTAATCAACTTGATTCCATGTCTATCAGGTTAAATACATGGTTACTTTTGTTCCAAAAAAAAAACATGGTTACTAGACCAGGACTGAAGAGGAAATAACTCTGGCACTCATAATGGCATATGCAGGAATTTTAAACTTTACAAAGAGACCAACCTGAGTTATAAAACTATGGGAACCATCAAGACCCTCTTCTTCTCCTGTGTTAAACAAGAACAGAACACCGCTCTTAAAACTGTGTGCCCATTGTGCCACTCCCCGTGCAAGCTCTAACATGACTCCGACACATGAACTACAATCTCCAGCACCTTCTCTGAAAAGGTATACATGTGCATATTGAATTTCCCACAAGAGATAGAGAGAGAGAGAGAGAGAGAGATGGACAGAAGAAAAATAAATGAGTTAATACACTTAGAAGATGCTATGCCAGTAAACAACTAATATACAACAAAGTATTGATGTTCTATAATATCACGATGCCATATAAGAATATTCAACTAAATTGATAGTGGAAGCATGCTAAATGAATTACTACAGAATGACCAAAAAAAGAAACTGTGGCAGTATCAATCAAAAAACATCATTTGCATGGTTCGCTCAAGGCATATAGTGTGTAGCTATAAATATTTTTTCACTAAAACTGTCATTTTATCAATCTAATGTCTGGCACCTTTAGTTATCATTTGAATGTTTAATGAAGAGGGTATTGAGTCTTACGTTGTGGAAACAGTGTCGATATGTGAAGAAACCAGAATTAAATTTTCCTCAGCTTCTGGTAAATACTTAGGAACAACTCTCAAAAGCACATGCTTTAGGTCTGAATATAACAAAGTTTTCCCCTTAAAAAGACCGCCAGATAGACGATTTGCGCCAATATCTGTGTGAAACAGCTCCACTTGAACATCAACCTCCCAATGAGCAGTCTTCTTTATTTTTTCTGCTACTGCATACACATACTATTGAACGCGCATGTCACAAATAGTATTCCAACCAATGAAGATGTTCCATAAAATAGGTTGGTTTTGATTAAGTTACTTATCAGTCTTCAATAAGGTGTACCCATGCAACAACATGGTGATGTAAGAGTATAAGGGGGGAAAAACTAGTAAATGATATGCAAAGGTAGTTAAACAGAAGTTCTTTAAAAATCCATCAAGATTTTATACATTGTCCAACGGAATCGCTAGGCTACATATGGAAGGACCAACCTATAAATACAAGTTAGTAAGTTCTGTGTTAGGAGCGAATTTAATTTACTTGAGAGTACTTTTATGGATTTCCCAGTTCCCACAACATATTACCCCCAATATCTCGGACAAAATCTTGAAAACATGGATTTCATGTACAGACAAAAAGTGATGTAGTCTAGCCAGATAAGTGAGTCGTCTCATATTACAATTATATCAACAAGACATATGAAGCATAAGCATGTTTCTTACATTAGTATTCTTTTATTTAAACAGGATAATAAAACAATCATGAGTGCTGTAAAATCATCTAGTATAGTGTATACTTGGCATCAACGAGTCATGTTCACAGTGTGAAAGTAAAATGCATAAATGAACAACCTGGACAGCAAGATCAAGGGAATCTGAACCAACTGGATGAGGACCCAAGCTTGTCAAATATTTAACATGCTCAAGCGCAGAAATCTCTGAGAATCCTCGCTTGCCAGCCTGCTCAGGAGAAAGGGGCAAAGGAAGGTTCCCGAACTGGATACAATAAACAGACCAGGATCCATGAAGGAAAACTATCAACAATCCCAGCAACAAATAAGCACTCCGGCTGTGATTGCGGGTTTCCTCATTTGAAACAGCTACTTCATCAACATTAGGTTTTTCACTCGTTGACACAGAAGAGCCTCGTCCTCGAGGCATTTTGATCAGCTGAATATAAAAAGTGCAAAAAAAAAAGAATTAGTTTAGAAAGTAAAATATAGGACTTAGCTTTTCTGTTAGCATTGTGGGGGCAACGGATGTAATGGAAATTTTTTTTATGGTAAGATAATTGTTTAAAGTTTGCTCTACCAAAAGAAATATCTCCATGGATCTAGTTAAAATACAATTTAAATCAAATGCTCTTAGTCTATTTCAGCATTCCCGATCATTACAATCTATTAATGTAATGCAGGTTTAGAAGTAGGCCAGGAGGTGAGTCTGCCCCCCAATTGGCCATCTGTCAGCGAAGAGCATTAGAGGAAGCGTGTCCTATTGGCCATGCTTAGATCCATGGCTCACAAACTGGACTGCTCCCTGCAGTAACCCAGTAAAAGGTGTTAATGCTGCCGGCTTTATAGATGCTGGCCTGGACCAGGACAAGGGATAACAATGTGTCAGGCCACTACAAGGACATGCGACCCCATTATCACTCTCAGGCGAGATCAATCGCTGTACAACCAAAAGTCCCAGCTAATACCCTACTAGTATGTGTTTACTTGTAAAAAGGAACATCAGGAGATGACAGGATCATTCTGTTGCCCCTATCAAATTATCAATTCAGCCTAAGGATGAACCAGTCACATAAACACTGAATTTGGTTTTATCCGTCGTCAACACGCCACTCACACACCAGCAATAACGCAACTAAATTCAGAGGTGGCCGGATAGGGCAATCGCCCTACCTAACATGTCATCAGACACGACGGAGAGGCCCTCTCCTCCCGTCTCATCCTAGAGCTCCGTCCCGTTCCAGGAAGTAAGAAGAGAAATGAAAATTTCTTCCCATACACACCCTCCCCATCTCCCCGCAGCGATCCAACCTAAATCTCAACTACAAAGGAATCGGGAGGATAGGAAAGGTTACTCTAGATAATTGGCGGAGGAGAGCTCAGCTCTTACGCGGTGGATGATGAGGCGGCAAGCTTGTGCGGTTGTGCCCCGTTATTTCCCCCCGCACGAGACCGAGCCGCTACGAGATGCTTGGCTGCTGAGGCCGCACGGGCCGCCGAAGACCGTGGCGCTGCCACGGATCTGAATTCGTTTGGCTGTGGGATCTTCTCAGCAAAAAAAATGAACTTTTTTATATTGTGGTGAGATGCTGGCCGAGGTCTCGCCGCGGTGGCGCGCGAGGTGAAGATGGAAGGGATGGGAGACGAAGACGAGAGAATTTATTAGTTGCGGGGGTGTCGACTCGGAAGGGCCCCGCTGATTCGCTGAGATAGATAGTACTGGTACTGTGTATTATCTGTTTGTACTTTTCAAGTAAATAAAAACTGTTTTGCGGATAATAAAAACACTAATAAGTTCCTATTTGAACGGAGGAAAAATGTAGACAAGTTGCTGAAGGTTCAATTCATGCAATTTTTCTATGGAAACTTTACTAATGTAGGATTAACGATCAAGTACTTTGAATCTAATATAGCATTACGTTTTTTGTCAATTCAAGTAGAATTGCAATTAAAGTGCAGATGAACGGTTTCAAATATACTCTGTCTGATTTAATTTACTTGTTGTAACTTCGATAATAGCAATTAAAATAAGTATGAAAATAAGGCGTAATAGAGATGTATTAAGAATAGATAAAAGTGTATTAAAAAAACATGGATAACAAGTAAATCGAGAGAACTTAGAAGCGTGCGGGATAATGACTAATATGCAAGATTTTTAGAATGAAAAAACAAGTCCGATTTTTGGTTTAAAATTTAAAAAAATTGAAAATCTGAAAACGGATAAAACCATTCTATAAACGGAGAAAAGCGATCGAAAACATGAAAAACCGATTAATTTCGAATTCGAAAAAAATGAAAAACTGATCAATAAACTAAAAAACCCAAGCAGTAAACCAAAAAAAAT
>BCLG01005361.1:0-18699 GCA_001602295.1 Zoysia matrella | reverse complement strand
CGACGCGGTTTTCGCAGGTGACGCGTTTTTTCCGGCCACGCGACGCGCTCCTCGCTAGTACTCGTGAAAGAGGCGGCTGAGACTGGGAGAGAAAAGAGCAAATGAATTAGGGTTAGAGTTGGAAGAGAACCCCACTCTTTTTATACCCTCCGAAAAAAGAGCGCATCCGTTCGATCTCGATCCAACGGTCCAGATCGCGCGACTGCTAAATGGGTCAGATTTGACCCAAGAGGGAGAGTGAAATTTCGGCCCAAGCCCAGGTTGGCTTGCATGAATTTCAACAGGCCAATGGGCCAGGCCGAATTTTCAATTTCGGCCCAAAAGAAAAGTTTTTTTATTTCTTTTTCAGAGGCACTTTTAATTGATTAATTAGGTAATTTTTTTACCTAATTAGATCTGTTAAAATTTAAACCAACGAGATAATTTTGACAGAACAGAAAAATAAAGTAAATGCTTCTGAAAATTAAAGAAATTTAGTTTTTGGCTGCGTACTTTAAAAAAATTATTTTCATTATTAAATTCGAACCAACGGGAGAATTTAATTTTGAAAAAATAGTAATAAATTTTAGATAATTATGATATTGTTATTTTCTGACCAACGTTGATAATAACAGTATTATAATTTTTGTAATTGATATTTTATGCATTATTTCTATTTCTGCCCAACGGTGATGTAGATTTAATGTATAATATAAAATTGTGTGTCATATTTTTGACCAACGTTGAAAATAAGACATATAAGTTTACTGTTTTTTTATTTTCTCACTTTATTTGATTTATTTACAGGCGGATATAACTTAATGAGTTGTATCAAAGAGATTCTCACTCTCAAAGGTGACAACTATAGAGAGTGAAAAAAAAAGATAGACCTAGCGTTTATTTTGGCTGAGGTAGACTGGGTTTTCACCACAGCATGTCCCACTGAGCCTGAGGAGCCAGTGAGAAAATAAAATAAGACTGATGCTGCTTGGCAGACTAGACAGTGGGATTTTACTCCCTTAAAGATGTCCTATGATCTTGAGCATAGGAAATGGACCACAGCCAACAAGAAGTGTATGGCTGTGATAAAGAACACGATTGAGCCTGCAATTATGGGTTCAATCGCGAAGTGTGACACCGTCACAGAGTATATTAAAAAAATAAAGAGTCAGTTTACTGGCTCTTCAAAGACATACGCCACACAAGTTATTAGACAACTTATGAATGAAAAGTACTCTGGTGGTAATGGTGGCATTAGAGAGCACATACTAAGAATGAGCAACATAGCATCGAAGCTCAAACCAATAGATCTGGGTCTCAAGAATACACTCCTTATCCATCTGATTTTTACTTCTTTGCCAAAAGAGTTTGAAACGTTTATTGTCAACTACAATATGCAACCTGAGTTTTGAGACTTAAAAAAGTGCATAGCAATGTGTGTGCAAGAGGAGGATAGAATTAAAGATTTACATGGTGGTTCTATCAACTATGTGAAAGATAACAAAAGAAAAAACTTCAACAACTACTCCTCAAAGAACAAGAAAAAAGCCCCTGTCCATCAGCCTCAACAGAATAAATTTGCAGTGGACAAAGATCAGTGCCTTCACTGTAAAAAGACGGGACATTACAAGAAGGATTGTCCCTCATATCTAAAGATGATCATGGCAAAGAAAGGTGAGAACATTATTACCTTTATAAATGAATCTCTATATGTGTAATATTCGAAATCTACTTGGTGGATTGACTCTGGAGCAACTGTTCATATTGTTAATTCATTGCAGGGATTCTATTTGACAAGGACTATGCAAAGAAGAGAAAGATGCATTAAAGTTGCAAACGAAGTTCAAGCTGAAGTTGAAGCCGTTGGCGATCTTTCATTAGAGCTAGCTAATGGCTTTATTTTTATACTTAGAGATGTTCTTTATGTACCCTCTCTACAGAAGAATTTGATTAGTGTTTCATGTTTAGATAATGATGGTTATGATTGTCATTTTGGAAATGGCAAGTGTGAAATAAAGTTTAATAAAGAATGTGTTGGTTTTGCCATCTTAGAAAATGAGCTTTATTTGCTATTATTACGTGATAATGTGAATGTCGTATGCGATAGTGATAATGTTGCGTGCGAGATAAAAGAATCCTTGTCCATGAATGAAAATAGAAAACGAAAAAGAACTCTAGATGAGTCGTCGAAATTATGACACTGTTGTTTAGGCCATATTTCGAGGGGGAGAATAGAAAGACTAGTTAAAAATAATATTCTTCCTCCACTAGAGTTCTTAGACTTAGAACAATGTCGAGATTGCATTAAAGAAAAATATGTAAAAAAAATTAAGAAAGATGCAAAAAAAAAAGCACAGGAGTTCTACAAATTATTCACACGGATATTTGTGGTCCCTTTTCTGTGAAGAGTATAGATGGTTATGACTCGTTCATAATATTTACGGATGATTACTTCTGATATGGATATATTTATCCAATCAAAGAGAGAAATGATGCCTTGGACAAATTTAAGATATTTAAGGCTGAAGTTAAAAACCAACACGATTTAAATATAAAGATAGTACAAGTTCTTAATCTTTTGTAAGGTTTCTACAGGAAAATGAAATAGTGGCCCAGTATTCTACACCGGGCGAACCTCAGCAAAATGGAGTAGCTGAAAGACGCAACCGTACCCTGATGGATATGGTGCGAAGCATGATAAGCTATTCCACACTGCCATTGAGTTTGTGGATGGAGGCGTTAAAAACCGCCATTCATATTCTCAACAGAGTACCAAGTAAATCGGTGCCGAAAACACCGTACAAATTGTGGACAGGTAGAGTTCCCTCGTTAAACCACTTACGAGTGTGGGGGAGCCTAGTTGAGGCTAAAGTATTTAACCCAAACATTAAGAAGCTTGATCCTAAAACTGTAAGTTGCCATTTTATTGGTTACCCAGAAAAGTCAAAAGTTTATTATTTTTATTGTCCAGACAGACATACAAAGTTTGTAGAAACAAAACACACTGTCTTCTTAGAGGATGAGATGATGAGGGAGAGCATGGTAGCTCGAGAGATTGATCTTAAAGAGAAGCGAGCGTATGCGCTCACTCCAATGATTCAAGAGTCATTCTTTACATTACCTGCTGTCACTGCACCGACAATGCGAGACACTGTGGTGCAAGCACCTGTTATTGTTCTTCCTGTGACAACAATAAATGAGAATGAGGAATCTGTTTCTCAGGATTCAATAGAACCTATTGCCACAGATGAGAGAGAGCAAGAATAGCCTCAAACAGAAAATGTATAGAATGAAGAGGCCCCGAGAAGGTCTCAAAGAGTAAGAAGATCAGCTATTTTTTATGACTATGATGTTTATCAGACAGAAGAATTTTAAATGGAGGATGATCTCACCTCGTTTGAAGAAGCTATGAGAAGTGAAAACTCTTCAAAATGGCTTGTAGCTATGGAAGAAGAAATGAAGTCTATGAAGGCTAATAAAGTCTGGGACTTGAAAGTAATTCCTAAAGAAGCCAAAACAGTAGGCTGTAAATGGGTCTACAAGACAAAACTCGACTCCCAAAGGAATGTAGAAAGATATAAAGCACGACTCGTGGCAAAAGGCTTTACTCAAAGAGAAGGGATTGATTACAATGAGACCTTTTCTTCGGTCTCATGTAAAGATTCCTTCAGAATTATAATAGCACTAGTGGCTCATTATGATTTAGAGTTACATCAGATGGATGTAAAGACAGCATTTCTAACTGAGGATTTAGAGGAAAATGTTAACATGGCACAACCGAAAGGTTTTATTACGGAAGGAAGTGAAAAACTGGGATGCCGTCTAAAGAAATCGATTTATGGGTTAAAACAAGCTTCAAGACAATGTTACTTGAAGTTTGACAGCACGATAAAGAAATTTGGGTTTAAAGAAAATATAGAGGACAACTGTGTTTATTTAAAGTTTAAAGATAGAAAGTTTATTTTCCTAATCCTGTATGTGGATGATATACTACTAGCTAGTAGTGATGTCAGTCTACTACTGGAGATAAAGAAGATTTTGTCCTCTAACTTTGATATGAAAGATCTTGGTGAAGCTTCATTCGTTTTAGGAATCGAAATTCACCATGAAAGAAACAAAGAGGTATTAGGACTGTCACAGAAAGCATACATAGAGAAAGGATTAAAGAAATATGGTATGCATAAATGTAGTCCATCACCTGCACCTATAGTCAAAGGCGACAGATATGGGGATTTTCAATGCCCCAGTAACCAATATAAGATCGATCAAATGAAAGCGGTTCTATATGCTTCAGTTATCGGAAGCTTACAGTATGCTCAAGTATGTACACGCCTTGACTTAGCATTTGTTACCGGGTTACTTGGCAGATTACAGAGCAATCCTGGAATAGAGCATTGAAAATTGATAAAGAAAGTCTTGCGTTATTTGCAAGGAATAAAAGGCCTCATGATGACATATAGAAAATCAGATTCACTCCATATAGTGGGGTATATAGATTCTGATTATGCGAGAGATGATAGAAAGTCTACATCCGGATATGTGTTTACTCTCGCTGGAGGAGCTATTTCGTGAAAAAGCTCAAAGCAAACCGTCACTACATCGTTCACAATGTATACCGAGTTTGTAGCATGTTATGAGGCTACGAGGCAGGTGAATTGGCTTAAGAAGTTCATACCCGGTTTAAAAGTGGTTGACGACATCTATAGATCACTTAAGTTGTACTGCGATAACGAACCCGCAGTAACGTATGTATATAACAATAAGTCAAGTGGTGCTGCCAAACACATTGACATAAAGTACTATGTTGTAAAAGATAAAGTTCGAGATCAAATCATAAGTCTTGAGCATATAAGCACCGCAAAGATGCTAGCGGATCTGCTTACTAAAGGCTTACCACTCAAAGTATTTATTGAACATGTTGCCGGCATGGGTTTAAGGAAAAGCCTGTGATTCTTGAACTAAAAGATGGCCCAAAATATATAGTAACTATTTCAGAACAGAAAAATGCATTGTAGCTGTTAAGTCTATCGGTGATTGACCGTGACGATGAGGCAGTTCTATGCATTAATCTGTAATGAAATGAGTGAAGTTAAAAGTAATAAAGATAAAAGTAAAAAGTGAGACAAGGGGGAGAATGTTAGGAATTGATCTCCACCCATTTTGGCCCAACGGTCTTAATGGGTCCTTGACCTAATCGCGCCCTGATCGGGGGTGCCCAGCCTATTATGGCCGCTGGGCCCCTGTCGCCAGCGCCACAATAAATAGAGGTGGGAGACTGGTCGAAACTCGTGACCTAAGTTCATCCGTACCGCCGCACCTCACCGACATCCCTAAACTCGATCTGTGAGGGGGCGCTGTGCCGATGGGAAGCACCACCGTCACGACGACTGCTGTCACCGGGAGATCGACGACGTCGCCGTGACTTCTACACCACTGCCCTCTTCATTGACCGACGCTGTCCCAGCGCAGAGGACAGCACCGACAAAGGGTAGATGGTCGGATCGTCCTCGACTCCGGCGACCGGATCCGAAGGTATTAACCACCTCTGAACCACAGATATATTACCGACACAGAAACTCTCGGATCTACACTTTTAGACCCAGAGAAAAGATTTCAACAGGCAATTATCTTCCTGTCTCTCAAACTGGTCACAGCACTTTTCCTACTGCCTCTCGCCCTCTTCATTTGCATGATGTTCTGGTTTCTGAACCATTGGTCAAAAATCTTGTCTCCATACGGAAATTAACTCGTGATAACTCTATATCCGTGGATTTTGACTCTCTTGGTTTTTTCATCGAGGATCTTCACACACGGAGGGTGATCCTGCGATGTGATAGTGCTGGCGACCTTTATCCCCTGTGTTCTCCCTCTGCCGTCGGCCTCCAGAGCTCCACCACTGTCGATGTCTGGCACCAGCGGTTGGGACATCCAGGGCGTGATGTTTCTGCTTCCGTTCTTAAGCAATTTGATTTCACTTGTAATTAGTCGGCTTCTCATGTCTGTGTCGCCTATCAACAAGGCAAACAGACACGCCTGCCCATTTGTTCCTCTACATCGGCAACATTTTTTCCTTTTCAGTTAATTCACTCCGATGTGTGGACTTCTCCGGTGGAGTGTTTTTCGGGAAATAAATATTACCTTGTGATTGTTGAGATTTTACGCATTATACCTAGACTTTTCCTATGCGCTGTAAGTCTGATGTTTTGCCCTTGTTGCTCGCTTTTCATGCTTATGTCAGTACTCAGTTCCAACTTCCCATCGTTGCTTTGCAAACTGACAATGGCTGTGAATTCGACAACTTTGCGCTTCGGACATTTTTCAGTCGCCATGGTATTAGCCTGCGCCTCTCTTGCCCATACACCTCCCAACAAAACGGCAAAGCGGAAAGGACACTGTGAACCTTGAATGATATTGTTCGAGCTCTCCTTTTCCAATCCTCGATGCCGTCGCGTTTCTGGGCCGAGGCTCTGTCCACAGCCACATATCTCCTTAACAGAAAACCTTGCACAGCCACGGGCACACGCACCCCACACGAACTTCTTCTGGGCACCCCACTGGTCTAGGATCATCTTCACGTTTTTGGTTGTCTTTGTTTTCCCAACCAAACTGCAACCACACCACACAAATTAGCTCCTCGTACTCGTCCCTGTGCCTTCCTCAGCTATTCTCTCGATCACAAGGGATACCACTACTTTGATCTTGAGACTCGCCGGGTTATCACATCGCGACATGTTGTCTTCGATGAGACGCATTTCCCGTTCAGCGAACCTCGCTATCCCCAACATGCACCATGCGACTGCACCCCTGCTATTGAGTTTGTTATTATTTCTGAACCTAATATTGGTCAGGTACCTCACTGCCGGCGTGGTGCTCCTGCCATGCGGCCACGTCGCCGCGCCCCAGGATCGCCACGGCGTAGACAACACCGCGCCGGCCGTGGTGTCTGTCGCCTCTGCGCCTCTCGAACCGGCTCCTGAGTCTGCCATGCCTCGCCCATGCGCACCCTCAGTCGAGCAAGGTTCTCTGCATCGACCCTCCTCTCCGGCACGTCATCCAATGATCACCCGAGCCTGCGCTGGCATCTTCAAACCCTCTAAGCAGATTGCATTGACGGTCTCTTCATCGACGTCTTCACCAACGCTTTCCCCTGTCCCAACGTCTGTTCGGGCAGCTCTGAAGGATCCCAATTGGCTGGCCGCTATGCAATCTGAGTACAACGCATTGCTCCAGAATGGGACCTGGCGTCTTGTGCCCCGTCCCCCGGTGCTCACATTGTTTCTGGGAAGTGGGTATTCAAACAGAAGTTCAATCCCGACGGGTCCTTTGACAAGTACAAAGCCAGGTGGGTCGTTTGTGGTTTTAGTCAGCGTGCAGGAGTTGATTTCGGAGAAACCTTCACACCCGTTGTCAAGCTCGCTATAATCAGGACAGTTCTCACTCTGGTCGCTTCAAACCGCTGGCCTGCCAGGCAGCTCGATGTGTCCAACGCCTTCCTTCACGGCCAGCTCCAAGAACGGGTCTTCTGCCAACAACCAACCGGGTTTGTCGATCCATCTCAACCTGATTCTGTTTGTTTGCTGTCCAAGTCGCTTTACGGCCTCAAACAGGCACCTTGCGCCTGGTTTACCTGCTTTGCTCAGTTCATCAAGTCCATTGGCTTCACGCCCACAAGATCAGATGCCTCTCTGTTTGTTCTCGGTCAAGGAACTCAGCTGGCTTATCTCCTCTTATATGTGGATGACATGATACTCAGTGCCTCCTCCAATGTCCTTTGGATCAAATTATTGCCACTCTTCAGGCAGAGTTCGCCATCAAGGACATGGAGCCTCTTCGGTTTTTCCTCGGCGTCGACATCAAGCGTTCTTCCTCGGGCTTTTTTCTTTCGCAGGCCAGTTACGCCGAAGATCTTTTGGAGCGTGCAGGAATGCAGAACTGCAAACCTGTGGCGACTCCCATTGATACTAAGGCAAAATTGTCCAGCACTGATGGCCCCCGGATTGCTGACCCTGCTCATTACCGGAGTCTCGCAGGAGCGCTTCAGTATCTTACAGTGACTCGCCTCGATATTGCCTACGCTGTCCAACAGGCATGTTTGCATATGCATGATCCGCGAGAGTGTCATTTGGCCTTGGTCAAGAGGATCCTCCGGTATGTTCGTGGTACTTCACGACTTGGCCTTCATCTCTCTGCTGGTTCATCCATGGCGATCACGGCGTATTTCGACACGGACTGGGCCGGCTGCCCAGACACCAGACGCTCTACTTCGGGTTACTGCATCTACCTTGGTAATTCTCTGGTCTCCTGGTCCTCTGAACGGCCGGCAACTGTTTCCAGGTCTAGCACCGAAGCTGAGTATCGTGCCTTGGCAAACACCACAGCTGAATGCATCTGGCTCCGGCAACTTCTTAGCGAACTGCTTTGCCCAATCAACAAGGTCACCATCGCTTATTGTGACAACATCTTCTCGGTGTACATGGCCTCAAATCCTGTACACCATCGGCGTACAAAGAACATTGAGTTGTACATTCACTTTGTACGTGATCGCGTTGCCGCCGGTGATCTTCGTGTTCTTCACGTTCCCACTGCTCTGCAGTTTGCTGATGTGATGATGTAGGGGCTTCCTACATCATTGTTTGAAGAATTCCGAGACAGTCTCAACGTCGGAAAGCCTCCAGCTGCGACTGCGGGGGGTGTTAGACGGAGTCAGTCCACTCCTCCCTGCGCTCCGCAGTCACGGCTTGACGCGCTCTGCGCGCCCGGATTGCGCGGCCACGACACGCTCGACGCGCCCGTCTCGCGCGGCCACGACGCGCTCCAGCGGCGGGTGCATGCGCTTAGATTTAGGAACTAACTTGTACTCCATACATGTATATATATTCGTCATATGAGGAATACAATCATCGTTGGCGAGTGCACACCTGTGTCGATCGTTTCTCTTCCTCCTTCAGGTGTAGGATCGGCACGGAACAATCTGGTGTGCCGTGCCTGTAATAGATCTGACGTCGCCGCTGTCCATATGCGAGTACCTATTTTCTTGGCAGGACTTGATCTTGGGCGTCTGGAAAGGCGTTTGCTGATGAGACCGGGTTGCATCACAGCTTCTTCCTCACCGCTAAGCACTTGAAGGTTTGAAACCAGTCTGACATGCTTCTGAAGTTACTTGTGATGATCCCGCAGTAATCTGCCGCTGCCGTGCCACCGGCGGCACGTGCACGGACGGAATCCGGGCCTCTTGCTCAACTGATACGGAAGCGACTGTGCTTGGCGTGCAATTGTTCCGCAGGGCGACGCACAGCTCGCTGCTGCCGTGCCGAGCAGTCGCATCGTGTTACGACGAAACCGAAGATTTGGCCAGCAAGTGGCGTATCCATTTGTCTGCATGCTTCAATTCACCCCACAACGGAGTATCGGACCACACAACTCGCGAATTCACAACTGGATTTCATCCTGTCAGAACAATCGGAATTTCAGCCGAGGAGCAAGGGCGTTTCAGTGTTCACAGCGGACAGGACGAAGAACCCAACACCTATTGGGCTGTTGTAGGCCTTTTCCTATTGGGCTCATCAACTCGTCCATGCGAAAGCGAAATGGAGCGACACATGGTGGAGGCCGTGTCTCCCAGACGACCGCTTGCTGTACGGCGGTTGCAACCCGCCTACCATGGAAGTATCAGTAGCAGCGTAGACGCAGTTCAGAATCGATTGTCGCGGCGCGATACCAGTATCAGTACTAGCAGCGCAGACCCAGTTCAGAATCGATCCTTCTCTGCCGCTGCCTGTGCCGGCCAACCAACGCCAGGATTGATCGAGTCATCCACGATACTCGTAGCACTTATTGAATCCCCAACGCTACTGTAGTATGCGCACCAGTCGTTCCGATCGGCCTCCATGTGGACTGCACAGGAAAGTTCCATGTGCATTTACGTACGACGCTGCTCCCACCAGCAAACCGTGAACGCCTCAAGCAAGCGGACGCATTGAGCTCTGCCCTGTTTCATCAATGGCCTTAACCGAACCGTGGACTCGTGGAGAGCATGGTAGAAAATGCTCAATTCTGCCGGCGCGACAGGAGAAAATGTGAAACGCACCGGGACCAGGAGCATGGCGTCTCGCTTCTGGCAGTCTGGCGCCGGGTGCCGGCTTGAACGAGGAACAGGTCAAGCGATCTGATCTCTATCAACCAAGACGGTGCAATAAGTTCCGGGGACAAATTCGTGAGTCAAATTTGTGGTGCAGTGCAGGTCCCCCTGCTGGCCGTGACTAGTTTCCGGTGCTCGCATGTGGTGTGTCTGTGTTGCCTTTTCCCGCTCCTTCGTTTCCGCTTCATTCCATGATCTCTATGCGCGTCGATCTGAAATTATCGTGCATGCCAGAGTGTCCTTCTTGTTCGTATGTCAGTTCAAATTTGCGTGGTGCATCGTAACAGCTTGGCTGATCGATGATGCAAGTTGCGACGTAATGTATACGCAAATCAAAAGCCATAACCTGAATGTTTCGTAGGATATCGCTTCCACCTACTGCCTCTGTCTGAAAATTTTTGGCGTTAGAACATGATTGTTACTAGTTCAAATATACCTCTATATGAAAATTTTTGACGTTGGAAACGGGCATCCTAGATGACACGAACGCGAACGAATTTCCTCGCATATATCACTGGTTTCTCACCTCTCACGGTGCAATACAATCTCCTGCCCAACGTTCATGCCTGCACCGTATTTTACCCAGTGCTATCAACCAGTCAGGGTACATCGCCCAGTGAACAAGAGGACATTCACCAATGACGCCAATGACGCCTGTGCACTGAGTGTTCTCGACGTACTTCGCGTCTAACGGTCTGAACTCTGCTCAGCCACCCAGGATTGGGCACCGACATGCAATCCAACAGACTGTAAAGTAAACCAATCTCACTTCCTATCGTCGCAGAGTGCTCTCGCAACGCAGCAGCATGTTGACACCCGCCGCGTGGTCATCAATCAACTCGGCCCCATGCTCGGTGCCAACCGCGACTGCTCCAACCATCCTTCACCATGCATCCTCGCCAGTGTGGACGAGCGACCGTGCGGTCCATGGTAATTGTTCGCTCCTTCATTCACGCGTTCCTGCACGGGTCCTACTACCCACATGACCGATCGAGGTAGAGTACCTTCGTTCATGCCCTATAAGTAAGGCTCGAACGTGTCGTCCGGCGAGGCTGTCACCATCTCACTCCCGTCGTGGCCCGACCCTCATTAGCATACACACCTAGCTAAATCTCGGCGCGGAAGCTGAGAATGGGGCGCGCAGCAACAATGCGGTGGCGGCTCCCGGCGCTTCTCGTCGTCCTTGCCGTTTCCGCCGTTGTGCGTGCGCAGCCACAGGTGCCGTGCTACTTCGTGTTCGGGGACTCGCTCGTCGACAACGGGAACAACAACGACATCGCGTCGCTGGCGCGGGCCAACTACCCGCCGTACGGCATCGACTTCGCCGGCGGGCCGACGGGGAGGTTCAGCAACGGCCTTACCACCGTCGACGCCATATGTGAGTGAGCAGCTCACCACGCGCTGTGTCCTCATTCTCCGATCCTTTCTTGCTTAATTGGTTTCCAAATTGAGATGTACTAGCTTTTCTCAAGAACACAACGGAGATCTCAGATTTGTAGTGGTTTTAGCTCCTGAGCTGGAGCTAGATAGCTCGAGATCGCAAGGATAAGGTTGCTTGGTTTCCTCGTGATGCCGACGGCACGCTTTGAATGAAGTATCCGTTCGGATGTTGTCATAATGCCATGCCAATCTAAGTGCCATGCCTTGATGACGGCATGACGCTCCGGTAGCTTGTTAGTACTTCGTAGACATAGTTGGTCCCGACCCCTGGATGACGACGTTCCTTTCCATAGTCGCAGTAGTGTTCTTTTCTCTGATCTGGACAAGAGAGGAATCCAGTGTCAGTTTATCCATATGTGACGCTGATAACCTGAATCCATCAGATCCATCGAACCTAACCGATCACTCGATCAGTACGTACTAAGGGATGCTAGAGTACTTGCTTCTACTAGTAGCTACTGTGACAAAAGTGGAGGACACACTTCTGTTACTGTTAAAAATCTGAAAGCACTGATTCTAGTTACATATGTCATTTAATTGGTTTACTTCAGTTAAGCTTTTTTTTAACAAAGCACTTGCACGGTGATGAATGAACAATTTATCCTTTCAGCTCGGCTTCTGGGCTTCGACAATTTCATCCCCGCGTACGCCGGCGCGAACAGCGATCAGCTACTAACAGGCGTCAACTTCGCCTCTGCCGCAGCAGGGATCCGGGACGAGACCGGCCAGCAACTGGTACGCACAAGCACCTGCTTTATTCGTAGCTCACGATGATCCTCTTTGAAGCAGCGGCGCCGTCAATGCAACTCTGCTACTGATTCGTTGCAGGGCCAACGGATAAGCTTCGGCGGTCAGATCCAGAACTACCAGGTGGCGGTGCAGCAGCTCGTGAGCATCCTGGGCAACGAGGACTCGGCGGCGAACCACCTGAGCCAGTGCATCTTCACCGTGGGCATGGGCAGCAACGACTACCTGAACAACTACTTCATGCCCGCCATCTACTCCACCAGCCAGCAGTACACGCCGGAGCAGTACGCCGACGCGCTCATCGACCAGTACTCGCAGCAGATCAGGATCCTGTACAACAACGGGGCGAGGAAGGTGGCGCTGATGGGCGTGGGGCAGGTCGGGTGCAGCCCCAACGAGCTGGCGCAGCACAGCCCTGACGGCACCACCTGCGTCAGCGAGATCAACAGCGCCATCGAGCTCTTCAACCAGAAGCTCGTCGCGCTAGTCGACCAGTTCAACTCGCTGCCCGGGGCGCACTTCACCTACATCAACTTCTACGGGATCTTCCAGGACATCCTCAGGGCGCCCGGGTCGAACGGCATCAAGGTCACCAACCGCGGGTGCTGCGGCGTCGGGAGGAACAACGGCCAGGTAACGTGCCTGCCGTTCCAGACGCCGTGCGCCAACAGGAACGAGTACCTCTTCTGGGACGCGTTCCACCCAACGGAGGCGGCCAACATCCTCGTCGCACGGAGGGCGTACAACGCCGCGCTGCGGTCCGACGTGCACCCGGTGGATCTGCGCACGCTCGCCCGGCTCTAGTCGCAAACTTGCAACTCGTAAGAGATGGTGGTCGCATGCTTAAATCATGAGGGCCAGGTTTATAGAGTCTTTACTTCGTTTGTGTTCTTTTCTCGTGATTGTGATGATGAAATTATAAGGTCACATATTTTCTGTGTACTGCCGGCAGTATATGTGGTTATCTGAACTTATAGCTAGATCGGGGTTTATTACTATATGTCAACTGGGCTTATAACTATTGAGTATTGTACATGATCGTCAATGTGCACAAGGCACAAATCGTTCTAACACAGTTCTGTTTAATGCCAACCAAGGTTTCATTTACCGTTTGGTGTCCTCAGTTTTTGTGGAAACCACTGTAGTAAACCATGAAAATCAGTACAAACGCGAAAATCAAATTTTGAAGTAAAAACTGCTCCGTTTCTCTAGGTTTTTCTTTTTTACCGACCAGATTTTCCAATTTCAAATTTTTGAATTTGAAATCAAATTGGTTTGATCGGTTTTCTAGTTTACCGCTCAGTTTTTTCGATTTATCGACCGACCATTTGACCTGTTTTTAGATTTTTATTTTTTTAAAAAAAGTTTGATTTTTTTAAAATTTTTAAACCGAAAATCGGTCGTCCGATGAAACAAAAACCGCAAAAATCGATATTATGGTTTTCACGGTTTTGAAAACCCTAATGGCGTATGAAGCCGTAAAGGCAAAAAAAAAAAAAACACACGCAAAGTAAGGGCAAAGGGGCCGCATATAAAATAGGAACAACCATGCACTAGGCCCTCTTGTAATGGAGGATTTTTTTTCTTTTTCTTTTTCTTTTTTTCTGTGAAATTGAATTCACTCCAGTGAAATTATTCGTATGTTACAAAGGAGACTTTAAATCACAAAATAGAAACAATGAAGGAATTGATCCAAAGATGTCGTATCATGCTAACACTTACTCCGTATATACTAGTGCTTGATAGACATAGTACTACTAATAAATATTGATAATGTTTAGAAGTGATACTCTACTTCTTTTTCACGTTGAGAGTAATGAATGATCGATTTGAATTTCCATTCATAATTAAAAATGAACATTTACCATTACATCCATCATTCAAAGTTATCTTGAAAAAAATATTACATGGCGACATCTAAACATATCGAAAGGAGAATTTTATTCTACTCACTTTTTGCTTGAAAAAAACATTTTTGGCCATGTAATCTTTGTAATTTTCTAGTACAACTTCCATTTGAAAAGTCTCCCAAGGCATAATCCCTTTCACCAAATTCCAAAATAAGAAAGTCAACTATTTGTTCAATTGCACGTGTTCCATCAAAGCCAAAAATACCTTTCAAACGCACGCACACAGCACGAAAACATTGAAAAGCATGCTTTGAAATATCTAAGCATGACACATGCGCACAGTAAATCGTTGCTAGATGCAGCCACACAACTGTAACAGTAAGAAGCACATACGATCACAGCCAGACAAAGAAACCCGTCAAACCTAACCACCTCACTACCTCAGCATCGCTGATTAGTCACTCCTAGATTTGGTAACTTTAAAAAACAAATTGTGGAGAGGGATGGATTAGTTTTAAAATAGTGATATCATTGACACTTAGCATCATTTTTTATCATACGTCTTATTAAAAAAATTGTTTCAATGTATAAAATTGTTAGCTATTTTTTAAATATCATTGATAATAAAAAATATAACAAAAATATGATATTTAACATATCTTTTAAATATGATGAATGGTTAAAAACGATATTAAAAATCAATGTTAATATTTTAAAATATGAGGGAGTGAAAAATACCAATTTACTCCCTCCATTTCTAAAATCATTTTTAACTATTTATTCATCTTATTAAAAAAAATACTCTCTCCATCCCTCGTTTTAGAACTCTCAAATTTTTTTAAATTATAAATCATTCTCACTTCTCAATACACTTTTTCTTCTCTCTTCGATGCTTTTTTATCTTATCTCTCTTTTCTTTCCTTTTCTTTTATGCTTTTCGTTGTTCTCGTGACCGGACCTAAAATAATCTTTAAATTAGGATGGAGAGAGTATAATAAATATCATATAGCATTTTGTTATAAGTTTAAAATAAATTAAATATTTTAAAAATAATTTATAATTTTATACATTCAAATTAATTTTTACATGAAATGAATAGTTAAATATAATATAAAAAAAATCAGAGACGACAACAAACAGTCCCGTTAGTCTGCCCGTCCGTAATGGGCCGTGAGACGAACTCGCTCCGTTGCCTTCCCCAGTCCCCCCCTCCTCCGTAGTCCGGTCCACCCCACAAAGGCACAAACCGCGTCCCCCTTCTCTCTCTCCTCTCTCTCTCTCTCTCTCTCTCTCTCAACAGCAGCAGCGGCGGTCAGAAGCTTCTGCCGCGAAAGCCACCAACCTTGCTGCGGCCTGCGGGTCTGCCCCTCTCTCGAATCCCGAGGCGGAGAAGGAGCGGGAGCGGAGGGGCCCGGGGCCACAAGGGATGAGCCTCGCGGGCTCCGTCCTGGAGGCGGCGCTGCAGGCGGTGGGGCGCGGCCTCGATGCAGCGGGCGACCACCGCCTGCTCTACTGCAAGGGTGCTGGGAGGCTCGTGACGCTCGACGAGACCCGCGCGGGGGACTTCTCCATCGAAGGCGGCGCTGTCCTCCCCGGGGTGCCCCCCGATGTCGACGTCGAGCCGTGCCATGGCAGTCCCCAGCGAATCCGCCCAGTTTCCTCCGGCGCCTCCGCCGACGAGCCCTTCGTATGCAGCTTCCGTGAGGTGAGCAGAGATTGCTTCCGGTTGGGGCCTTTCGATCGGATCGGTCGCCCTCTTATTGCATGCCTTGCGATGCGAATCCTAGTCGATTGTGCTCTTTATCTGACAGTGATGTGTTTGTTGGCAGATGGTTGAGCATTTCAACAGGAAGGCAGGCTTGCTGGATACAGTACCGCTGGGCAATTTCAACTCGCTGTTCAGCTTCACTGGATCTTCGAAGAATGATGAGGCAGCCACGAAGGCCCTTGCGATTGATGGCTATTCCGTGCCACTCTTTACAGTGAAAATAAAGAATCATGAACTGAAGCTACTTGAGAGCATTAAGCGAACGGTTCCATGTAGCTGGGATCCATCAGCATTGGCTAGGTCAGTAGGTAATCTTCTTATTTGATACTGTCTCAGGGCGCGCCTTTTTAGTTCTCTGTATAAGTTCGTTATCTATTCTTTCTTACCTATAGCTGAAGGCCGGATATAAATTCCATTATCTGAAAATCTAGTTCTTTTACATGTAGCTGAGGATCAATCTTGTTTCACTTTTCTACAGCTTTATTGAGAACTATGGTACCCATATTATTACATCTGTTACGATTGGTGGTAAAGATGAGGTATACATAAAGCAACATTCATCTTCCCAGCTGTCAGAGCTTGAGTTCAAAAATTATGTGAGGGAAATTGGGAAGGAAAGGTTCTCAGATGTGGAAAACAAGTCAAATGCAGCTCCTATCAACTACAGTGAGAAGGTTAGCATGTTCCTTGCCGCTCTGGCTATAATAATTTAACAAGAGAAGCCTTTTTCCTCATGTATAATGGTCAGTAATGACAGGACTTATCAAAAAGTAGTCATGATTGATCTGCGTTGAAGATTATGTAACTACACATTTACAAGATAATTCTGCAGCATTAAACATCATGTTAGTGAATTCCTTGCTTGTGAGCTCTGGGTCACATAGCTGTTAGTAGTAGAATGTGTGGCACTACATGGTAAGAAAATAATCTACACAAGCATCATTAATCACCACAAGAACCTGCTTAGCATGAATATTGAATATTTAAACCATGACTAACAGAGTAATACTTTATCCCCTACAGGATATCACAGTGATATTCAGAAGAAGGGGTGGCTGCGATCTTGTTCAGAGTTTTAATGATTGGAAAGGAACCATTACCTCAGCACCAGATGTCATAGGCATGACATTTATCCCTATCGTCTCTGTTGTCGATGACATACCTGGAAAGAAGCACCTTGCTCGTGCAGTTGATCTATACTTAAAATGTAAGACATGTTTCTGATTTTCATTCTGTTCATCCAGTGCACATGGCACCTCAAAACCTCAAATATAATTTTTAGCACTCTGGGCTATTTTCTCCCGTTTAGGCCTCCTTTGGAACGCAGGACTTTCACAGGAATCACATAGGAATTTTACAGGAATCAGTTTAATTTCACAAGAAAAACGTTGGAAACGGGAAAAATTTCCATGTTCCGAAGGAGGCCGTAGATTCTAAGGTTTTGAGTAATGCTGTAACAGAAGCATTTCTGCTTCTAACATGAAGTATATCATGATTGAAACCGTACGGCAATGAGGATTTGGATTATCTTCATACGAAAGGATTCCCACAAGCTGTTTTAATGCTTTAATTATGTTTATATGCTTCTTATGTCAGTGAATTATGTATTTCTTCCCAGCTTATTTCTTACTGTAACTAAAAGTTGTTGATATTATGTGATACCTCTTCGGTTTTGCATTTTATATTGATAAGTTCTGTTCTCCAGACAAACCTCCTATTGAAGAGCTGCAGTACTTCTTAGATTTCCAAGTCCCGGTACTTTGGGCTCCAGCACCACCAGGTATTGCTGGTCACAACAGGAAGGAACCCGTATGTCCGTCACTGCAGTTTAGCTTGATGGGACCAAAGCTCTTCATTAGTACAGAACAGGTATAGCTTACCCCTTAGATCTAAACACTTGTGTCATGGATTCCCTGTTCTAGTATTTACACCAGAAAGATCAATCCAATTGCTCTGACCTAAGCCTATCTTGTTAATTAGGTGAGAAATATTTGTATAAGGAGCTGAATAACAATATGTTTCTGAAACTCAGGGTTCTGGTGCACATAGAAGAACAGAAATTAGTAAGCCGCATTAGAGTACAGCAATTTGCATGCCGGGCATATGCGAGCTACATAACATTACTGTTCCTCAAATGGGTATCTAGTCTTATCAAGTTGTGCGCAATAGGTCAAAAACTCCAGTGCCATCAGCAACCACATTAGTTTTACTTATGATGCGTTATACCCAACAAAATTTACATGTTGTAGAACCCTTGCAATTTGTTACAAAATACTCCCTCCATCCCCATTTAGTTGTCGTTTTAGGTGTGGCCACGGGGATTAAGAATGGTGAAAAAGGTGGGATGTGTTAAAAATGAGGAGGAGAGAGATAGAGATAGAGATGTATTAGGAATAGAGAAATGTGTATTGGGAAGCGAGAATGACAAGTAAAAAGGGAAAACTTGTGAACTCTAAGATGACAAATAATTGGAGACGGAGGGAGTAGTATATTTTGGATTCTCATGACTTTGACTTCAATATGTTAGATAAAATGCAGCAAAATTAAGGGATCACTACTTTGATTGGGAACTAATAAAGCTTTAGATTTTGAATTTTACAGAGCAATTGTAACACATGCTATCATTGAATGTCACATGTGCAGATTTCTGTTGGACGTAGACCGGTCATTGGCCTCAGGCTATGCTTGGAAGGGGCCAAACAGAACCGTCTGGCCATCCATTTACAACACCTTGGCTCATTACCGAAAATATTCCTGCCTCATTGGGACTCCCATAT
>BCLG01005360.1:0-19084 GCA_001602295.1 Zoysia matrella | reverse complement strand
GAACGGGGAGCATGTTGGCGACGATGATGAGGCGGTCGCCAACGAGCGAGGACGGCACGTCGGAGGCGACGCTCCCCGCGCGGTCCTCGTCGAGCTCCACCAGCTTCCCCGGCGTGGTCATCGTCCGCTGCATCCGCCTCGCGCGCGGCGGGTGGCCCGGCCATTCCCCTCCTCCTCCTCCGCCGCCGCCGCCCCCTCCCCCGCCGTAGTCGAGGGCGGAGAGGTTGCCGTTGGCAAGATCGACCAGGTTGGTGTAGGATCGCGAAAACATGGCGGCGATCGGAGGAAACGCGTCTCACGTCTCCCGCCTCGACAATTGGATGGATCGGAACGGGGGAAGGAAGAAGGGGCAGCCGCGACCGCCGCCTCCTCCCCGCCCCAAAGGTGCGGCGCGGTGCGGGTGCCAAAAGATTAACGGCTGCTGTGCGCGCGCGCCGCGCAGCGTACAGGTGGGTGGGGTTGCTGTGTTGTGGGGTGTGCGTTGGAACGGGAAAGCGGCACCACCCCCACTCCCCCACTGCTGGTGCTGCGTCCACCCGGCGACCCCAGGGTAAGGTTTACAAAAACCGATAAAAACCGACTTTTTTGTGGTTTTCTATGAAATTAGTTGGATCTCGTCCAAATATTGATCGGTTTTCGGTTTAATAAATCTAAAAAAAATAAAAATTTAAAAAAATTGAAAATCCGAAAACCGGTCGGTAAATAAAAAAACCGACCAAACCGATTTGATTTCAAATTAAAAAACAGTAAATCGGTAAAACTGGCTAGTAAACCAGAAAAACCGATCAATTTTCTTAAAAAAATTGATTTTCGAATTTAACTAGTTTTCGCGGTTTACTTTTTCGTAATTTACTATACCGATTTTTCCGAACCACCAAATCGCGGGTTTTCGACGCTGAACAGTTTCTCAAACCTTGCCCAGCGCTCGGGACTGCCGGCTGACGCGGACAAAGGCCAGTGGGGCTGATCCAGGCCGGTGGCGAACCGAGGATTGTAGGTTAGGAAATGAGTGGGTCTTATAGCAGTGAACTTTAACTATGAAAATTTTCATAATGTTTAGGACATACACAATGTATATAAAAAGTAGATTATAAACTATAAAATATTTTTTTAGAGTGGGTTATAAACATTGTAGAAATTGTAAAAAAAACAACTAAAGCTATCCACAAGGTTATAGTCAAACCATAAGAAATATAAAAAATATTATATACCTCTTCTTCACTCTCTTATTGATAATGATTTTTTTTTATGTGAAAGTGGGTTTTAGTTGTTGCTTATATATTGTACATTTTATACACAACTAAAATCTACTTACACAAAGACTCACTCTTTATAGATAAGTTGAAAATAAACATTGTTGTTGCCTTTTATTGTCTCCACATTAGTTAAAAAGTAGGTACCATACTTAGAGATGTAATACGAAGAAAAGTGAGAAATATTATTATTTATTTCTTATAAACAGCACATAGCATCATGGATGATCATAAGCATTTTTTTATAGTCTAGATGCACGATGCTTATGAACTACTTTTTCATCTCATCATGGTTGCGCTAATGTTTGGCCCTTCTGGTATGGAAGCCGCCATGGAATCCGTACCGTTCAATTATGTAGGATCCACCGCACACCAGGCTTGCCCCTGTTACCTCTTAACACAAAAGATGCACGTTGATTTTGCTGCTACTATGCCTTTTCCGTGATATACTGTAACACACGGGTATCGTACTCTACGGAATCGATATCGATGTCGTCAGCACGGCTGACAAATAGTACCATGCAGACATCCTAGCTGATTTCCTCGGCTCCGAACGGGGCTAGGGCCCAGGGCAAGACAGCAGGTAAGAATATGAAAAAAATGAAAAAAAAAAAACAGTGACAGCACACAGAATGAGGTATTCCGTTTGACTTGTGATTATTGTGAGGTTGGTAAACAGATCCAATAGGATCTGGGCTGGTACAACTGTAACTTGTTTATTTTTTCAGCCAGTGAAAAGTAGTTAAAAAATAAATTGTTGTTTAAGTTTGTTTTAAAAAATTACTGAACTAATAAGTTGTAAAATAAATTTACCGTTTGACATAGCTTCTATTTATTTCTGTAAATAAGCTGAAAATAAACTGTCCAAACAGCGCCCTGGTCTCCTGAATTTATCGAATGTGAGGCAAGGTACAGCACGGCAAAACTGCAATGGAGAGATTACTGTTCACGGATACATTGTACTGTTTACTTGTTGCTGTAGCAGCAAATCTGATCCTTTGATTTTAGATCTAAGAGTAAAAATGAGATGAAGACCGGTTCCACCCAATAGATCCATCTATCAGGGCCAGGGCTCATGACTGTCTAGGAGCTTGATCCACACACATTGCTGGAAGCGTTTAGGGCCTAAAGATCAGATTCAGCATTAAGCCACGACAAATACACGGATCAATGTAAGAAGAGAAGTGGAAACAGTTACTCTGACACCTTGCACAAATGTAAAATGAATCAGTTAAGCTCTGCTACTTTGCTAGTCGTTAACAAAATCGATCTTTAAAAATCAGAAGCCTATTTTGGCCAGAGAATGATTCCTATTCTTACAATAGTTCAACAATCTACAGCCGCACGCAAGTTAAACAGAAGCACTGTAAAAGATCAGTGTAGTACAGAGATTACAAGATAATCTTCCATTCATTGACCATTAATGTCGATTACATGATTCTAGCAAAAGGGAACCAACGCCAATTAGTTTGTCGACATTCAACAATGCAAGCCCTCTGACAACGAATTGTGAAGGTCATAATATCCAACACAAGCAACAGATGACAGCAAACTGGGTATTAACAATGTTCAAGTCTTGCACCAAAAGAATGAGCATCTTCTGCATGACAATATAGCTGCCTAAAGGCATAGTCACGTCACAGCAAGATGAACTCACATGTTTCCATTTTGAACTTCCAAAAAGATGAGCTCAACTTCATGTGTCAGTATCTTTGAGCATGACGAGACATTTATCCAGGTCTCTGAATGAGAAACAAAGTAGCTATCTGCCCACATGCGAGAACGCAGCAGCTAATTTGCCAGGTTGAGGCCTATGGTGTGACCATCTCCACGACTACGGAGCATAGATATTAGTGATGGCTATATATACACAGGTATTTACAACTTTCGTGCAAGTCTCAAGACATCACAACTCAAAACCACCGTTCAGTTGGACAGATAACGACGGCCTTCCAATATTATTAAGAGGTGTTTCCAACGTGATTACCACACCAGAACTGCCCATTTGGCCATTCCACTTAGATCGCCCAATCTGCCACATGGAAATTCAGCCGCTTATATAACCAAACAAGAATCATAGAAATAACCAAAGTAGAACCCTTGAAAACACCAGGCAGATATTTTTTACAGTATAAAGGCGAGCTTACAGCGAGAGCAGTAAAAGCTGATGGATGCCTCGAGCAAGAGAGGCCACACATTAAATTCAGCTCTTCCTTCAATGAATGGGCAACTTCTGTCCGTACTCCTGGATCACTTCCTCCAAAAGTAGGGCACACGCTGCAAATAAAACGCAATGAACATACATATTAAAACAAAGAAGGCAAGCTAAAATATGTAGAACAGGAATCAATATAAAAAAACATCACCGGACAGTCAAATAAGGGCAAACAAAAACAATAACAATAAATAATTTATTGCAGTCAACAACAAAATTATCTTCTGTCCCCTCAAAATTAGCACATGTTTTACTTTACGAAAAACAGCAGAAACAATGTGTGTATGCATAACAGCATGATCACTACAACAGCTCCAATTAACAGTATTTATCCAGCAGTATCATAGGATCATTAGTTCAATTGTTTTCAGTGAACTACCTGACTTGTATGCTGGGCCTCACCATAAGACCAGATCTTTTCCATGCTAATGGTTGAGTAACTCCAAGTGAAACAGACTTGTCTGGCCATTGGAACATCGGAGTGAACCTTGTACCATGCTTATTCTTTAAACAAAGGAGGAAAAGAGTCAGGTTCAACTTGATAAAATGCACGTGGACATGTATACACAAGTAGGTGACAACTTAATACGACAAAATGAACTCAAGACAATTGGAACTCATGTAGGCGCAAAGAACATCCATATTGACGCCAATAGCATCACAGCATATGACTGTTCAGATACTCTGATACTGGCTAGGGGCTAGGCAGAGAACAAAATAGCTAGTAGTAGTCAAATATTTGTTCATGTCATTGATTCATACTGCACTATGTAGCACAATTTGTAGGTTACAGCATACTGATACAGCAATAAATCTCATGTAAATAAAAAATCAGACACCACAATTGATTATTGAAAACCAAAAATAAATGGGAACTACTAACCTTGCAAGAAAAGCTCACTCTCGTTTCACCAGGATACTTTCCCTGAGCTTGAAGCAACCCACCAAATAATGGAAGAAAACCACCAGCCGAGATCCCCTCACCAGCGACGTAGGTTAGCTGCCCATTAGGGAACTGCAGATCCATGAAGGACTGCAACAAAACAGTGTTACTCATGGTATATACACCAGCATAAAATGCAAAAAATAATACTAGTCGATATTTTAGAAAGCATGGTCATAATATAGTGAACCAGCACATAACACAATTCTCAGCATAAATTATGCGGTTGCATTATTACAAACTACAGAAAAAAATCTAGGACTAATTAGTTTAAGGTAACATTCCCTTGGCCAGTATATCTGACAGCAACCTAAAATATAGTGACTAATCTCTCAGCCATGCACATAAATAACAAAACGGTCTTTCTACACCTAAATGGCATTCTTACATGATAAATCAGAATATGATATTACAAATATATTCATTAAACTGGAGCGGATGGTAGGACACTTACACAAGTTACTGGATTGAGACACATCATCGACATCATCAACCATCTCCTATGGTTTGACCATATAGCGGGACAGAGGGAATGAACTCCATTCTGTAATGGAACATCGTATTTAGTAATGTCAAAAAAAAAGGGGCAGCCCGGTGCATGTAGCTCCCCCTTGAGCAGGGCCCAGGGAAGAGTCCAGCCATTTTGGGTCTTTCAAACGCAGCCTTTCCCTGCATTTCTGCAAGAGGCTGTTTCCAGGACTCAAAATCTGTGACCTCATGGTCACAAGGCAACAGATTTACTGTTGCGCCAAGGCTCCATTTCGTATTTAGTGATGTCAAAGGACAAAAAATTATAGATAAGTTACTAGTAACTCACTGTTTCCTATGTTAAATAAATGTAAATCCAAGCAGCAGAATTTAATTAGCTTTGAGATGTGAGTGATTCTTATTTGATCCAATGGTCAAAAGTGTTGATTTTACTGAAGAACAGATCAGCCTAAGCCTGTATGTTGCAGATGTAGAATCTCAATAAATCATAAGCAACAGCAGATTGCCATTCACCCAAATGACAACATAGGTGCATTATCCAGAAACTAAAAAGTAGTTTGATTTAAACAATAAAAGACCATAGCTTCTACAACAAGCAAGCACTATATATTTAATAACCAAACGGCAAGAGAGGATCATACACAATAAAAGATAAACAACTACAGTATGCTAGTAAAGAGTTCACACTTAAGGAGGGAATATATGAGTACCTTGCGATCATAACCATACCAAAGCAGGTGTTGCTTTGATAGATGAACAGGCAAAAGAAGTGTGGAGTCTCGAACAAATAGCAGAGGCCCCAACTGAACAAGGTAAAGGGGAGAAGTATCGTTTCCAGAAGTTGAACCACTGCGTGATGCCTCAAGCCTCCACAGATCACCACGTGCAACAACAGAACTCTCAATGTCCCTACTCCTGGTACTGTATGTTGCTGAGACATTTACAGTGCCCTGAGTAATCGTTGAGAATAGCCAATGTTATATTGTGCCATGTGGTTCGACATAACATACATAAAAATAAGCTGGGATAAAAGCCCAGTAACATTGATTAATTAAAAAAATCAAGGTTTAGTTTCAGTACGAGTTACTCCATTTACAACGTTTTGCGCAACCCCAAAGGCAATTATTATGTGGTTAAGCCTTCAGATCATGTGGCTTTGAGTTACTCAAAAGTTTGTAAGCAATTACTCCCTCCTTTCCAGTTTAGATGACGTTCTAGCAAGGAATGGAGAAACCAAGGAGCGTCCGATTTTTACTCTGCTGATCCTACTCCCATCCATCCCTGCTCCTACTAATAACTAGGCTAGCAGCAGCATTTAATCAACTTCGTCACTCGATGCGGCTTGGAACGCTGCACTGGAACGAAGGGTAGCAGTGGAAACATTTCTATCGCAGTGGCTTGAAACTCGAGAACGTTATCTAATTTGAAAATTTCTCATGACCCTAAATCGACATCTAAATTGAAATGGAGGGAGTACTTTTATTTGTTGACAAAAATAAGACTATATGGCCGCTCCCATCATTCTGTGGGGATATATGATTTACAAGAGGAACGGTAAATTGGATTGCAAGTACCAAATTCCTCCAGGTGCCATGGTTCAACAAGTTGCAGATATGTAAACTACTGGTTATATAACAAGACAACTCACGCCTAAACAAAATTGGAAAGGTCAATTCTAGTGCTGTGAACGCAGGAACCCTCTTAAATCAATGTTGTGCGCGCAAATAGAGATGCAATCTCAAAGACATGCTTAAACTCATGATAGAACGACGAGTTAGGGTCGCACCTTCGCCTTCTTGAAGTTCCCAAACGTCCCAATCTCGGAGCCGAATCCCTCATCGTCCTCGTCGAAGTCATCGCCTCCTACAACACCGCTGACGCTGGACGCGGCCGCGCTCCCAGTGGCCGCCGCCGCAGCTGCCGCCGCCGCCTCGAGGGGACACCTATCGATAGCCGCTCTTTCGACGGAAAGCCCGACCGTCCCCTCACCAAAGGAGGCCGCAGGCGGAGCCTGCTTCCGCCGCCGGATCTGACCGTCCCGGAACGGCGCGGGCAGCGGCAGCTGCCTGACGACGTGCTGCACGGCCCCGCCGACGGACGCGCCGATCTCGATGCCAGCCTGGCCGAGCCTCCCGCCGATGTCGATGACGGAGGACACGGCGGCGGCGGGGAAGGGAAACTCCTTCCCCGCGCCGGCGGCGCCGCGGGCGCCGCGGCCGGCGACGAAGGGGACGACGGGGAGGTCGATCTCGAAGGGCATCCGCTTGTGCGCGGCCGGCGGCCACGGGAACTGCGGCGGCGCGTGGAGCAGGCCCGTGAATCCCTGCGCAAGGCGGTCTGCCAGGTCCTGGCCGTGCCGCTGCACGCCCTCCCAGGCCTCGAACGAGATCTCCATGCACGGCGTCCGTCACCAGGGGAAGCAATCTTGAATCTAGGGTTCGCGAATCGAAGGGGATTTGAAGCCGGGGAGAAGAGGAAAAGAGGAGACGGCAGTGGAACGGGAAGAGAAAATTGGGGAAAATCGGAGGAAAGGAAAGGAGGCGAGCGAGAGGAGAGGAAAGCTGGTCGGTGGGGTGGATGCGTGTGATAAAAATAGTGGCCGCGGATGGTTGGTCGAGCCCGGGTGGACGGGGATAAAAGGAAGGCTTGACCGGGTCGACGTGGATCCACGGGGATGACGCGATCGCCCGCACGGTTTCCGCCGCGTCGCGCGCCGTGCCCGGTGGTCCGGACCCGCGCCGGCGGACCGCCGCGGCCGAGTGGATAAGACCTTCGCGTGTGCTGGCATGGCACAACAAAACCTTCGCGTCTGCTGGGGCGAACGAAACGGCCGCGCTCGCCCGTGCCTATCCGCCCGGGTGCCGTCGCGCGTCCTTGTCCGATTTGTGCTGATAATTTGTTTCCGTTCCAGCAAAAACGCGCGTGTTTTATGGCCGAGATCGGCTCCCGGAATCGAGAATCTCCGAGGATCATCAAGCTTGAGGAGTTGAGGAACACGCTAGCAACAGCGGACACAGCACGGGGCAAATCTGAGCCTGCGTTCCGGGGTACCGTTCCGGGCTGCGGCCGGCAGCAGTGCGTTCGAAGCAAAATACTCCTACCAGATCCGTTGCCGCTTTGTTGCTCGTATAGAAAACAACAGGCTCCTTTAATCCGCACTCGACTGCCGATGTCAAAGAGCCCAAAGGCCGACAGGAGAGCTCGAGCGATGGACGTTGACAGCAGGTTTGGTGGCTACTTCCTTTCCGCTAGAGCCAGTGAACCCTTCAAACGCGGCTCCTGGAAATGGCCGATCATGGCCGGGGCACTATATAATAATTATAAAAAGCGTATTGCGTATACCACGGGTAGGTTGGCGACGGAAGAAAAGACCGGGAAGCAACCAGAGATATACTACTAAAAAAATGTTTTGCTTCCTCTCGCTTCAGCAGCAACAGGCCACTAAGCAACAACACAGTCAATTCTTCGATTTCGATCGGCCCCGCTGCATTATTATTGAAGAAGAGAGTGACCGCGATAAGGAAAGTTGATTGTTGAAGAACACACAATAAAAATTGTTACGCCCAGGTCTCATTCGCGGCGCATGCACGTATACGGCATCAGAGGGCGCAGCGGGTGAATCACGATCAGTTACGGTTCCGGTGTCAACTTCAGTGCTCGTGAGAAAAGATAGCTGCATCCACTCGCGTTTGATTATTGCTAGTAGGAAACAATGCGCGGTGCTTTCCATGCCATCAAACCTGATTGATCATCAGCCTAGCGCGTTGCCTTTTTTATGTTATCATCGACGTGTTGCCCAAAAAAGAAAAGGCGAATCATGGTGCACAAGCCCCAGAATTCCATGGCTTTGCGATCACTGATTGATCCCCAGGGTCTATATCGTTCAGAACTGGAAAGAAGGAACCTGCGAAAATCCTGCAAACACCATAATGTGCCAGCAGAAACCAAACCATCGTTTGGGGGAACGTCAGGAAATCAGCTTTGATGTGCGCCGCTCAGGCACCGCTCTTCGCCCCGTTCTAGAATCCGCGCGCAGCGACCGGGTCTGCAACTGAGAGGCAAGCAAGGATATCCACATGCGTCTCGCGCTCGCGGACAAGTTCGCCAGCTCGGCCGACCGACGCTCGGAAGCTGACCAGTCACACATAAAACGCTTCGCTTTCATGAATCGTGACATGATCATATTCGTTTTGGATAAACATGAGCTGCGACTGGGAGCTAAGTAGCTCTGAACTTGTGATCGATTGATCGGCTCGTCAGCTCGTGTGTGGAGGGGGAGTTTCGCTTGAATCTTTTCAGTTTTCTCAGCAGGGAATCATTGACCGTCCTTAACCACGCGGTGTTCAGATTTTTCAACAGGCCTACGTCGTGAAGGTTCTGCTTCCGATGGACGTATCCCAAATTCAGGCAGATACTTCTTGCCATCGCGAGCAGGCCGATAGCTAGCCATGCCGGGCATACTGCAACTTGCAAATTAAAGAGAACTCCTTTAGTAGGGTGGCTGCGACTGCGTTGCAGAAAATTAAGTTGTATACTTGGGCTTAGTGTGTTTTCTTCTCTCTCTTGTTCTCTGCTGGCCGATTGTCACGGGGCTGGTCTTGTTTGTTTTTTAGTATTTTCTTCTCTCTTAATGAAAGGCAGTGCTCCTGTTATTTTTTCAAAAAAAAAATTGCAAACCTGCTACAACATGTGGTAGAATCGATCTCTTGTTTCTCGATTGAAGAATGCAGATCTTTCTGTCAAAAACCGGTTCCAGTGGGTTTTTTTGACAGATATTTGCTCAGAAAAAAAAAACACGTAAGCGGATACGCTCAGGGCTGTAGACTGCAGTGACCGAGAGATGCGTGATAACGAAATGCTAGCTCAATTTATCCTGCAGGGTGTGATGGACAGGAGGCGGCAAGCAAGTTGCGAGTGTATATCGATAGACCATGGAGATGATTCGAGTTCGCATTTTTCAAATTATGAAATCATTAACGTCTCTTTCTTTCGAGGAAAAATGTTCGAAATTAGCCGGATCACAAACCCTGGTCCTATGGGGTGCATCGTGGATTGTCCAGCCCAGTCCAAACTGAGCTTGCGGCAAACATGGGCCGGATTGATGTATTTATTGCTCAGCAGGCCAGCGGTTAAGCAACAGAAATGGGCGTAAAAATCCGGCCCAATACTTGTCAGTGAAGAAACAAAAGCGGGTGTATCTTCCGGTGGGCCGCATCTAGCGGTGAAAGGCAGCAAGCAAGCAAGCGGAAATTGGAAACCGCTGCTGGCACTGCCAATGACGCGTTCCGCGTATTCTGATTGGTCCAGTGATGCAACGAAACGCATCCTCCCGTCCCGCCGCGTCTGCGGGCTTGCGACGCCGCTGCGCGCGAGAACCACAGGCCATCGCCCACCGAGCCCGCCGCCCCCACGGTTTCGCTGGTCTCCTTGCGTGCGCCACCGAGCAGGCACTCACGTGCATCTGTCCAATTTGGTGAGCCGGCAACCGTGCGCGGCCGGTATGGGATCAAGCGCGTCCCAGTGCACCCGGGCCAAATTTTTTTGCTTAGAAGAACAAATAGTGGAACTGGAATGGAACGCGGCCGGTCTCTGGTTTCACCGGCCGTTGGTAAGTGGCCTCCCGGTCCCGGCCCTCCCCTTGGTTTCTTCGTTCATCGATCCCAGTCCCGGCTCCCCCGGCACGGCACGAAGCCACCCCAATCACAGGAACGACAGTCCTCCTATATATGCTGGCTCAACGATCTTTCGTTCGGTAAACCAACTCTTATCGGAGTACCTGAGTGCATTACTGGTGTATACACACACCAACTTTAACTAACAAGTTAGTCGTTACGTTCCAATTCGCCATGCCGCTTCTTGTTCACCGTTCGGTGCCCTTTTCTGCTGGAACCACTGCTACCTGTTGTGCTGCCCCTCGCATGGCAGCAGCCGCAGCCCAAGAAGAAGAAGAAGAACATGCCGATTGCGGTGGCCACCTGTTCGACGACCTCGTTCTCGGAGGTGATGATAAGCTCAATGCGGACAGTGCCGAGGACTCGTCGACCGGGAAACTCGAGTGGCTAAGGTCGCAGATCATCGGCGCGGAAGCGGAGTTCGTGTCGCCGTTCGGTGCTCGGCGCATCACGTACGCGGACCACACGGCGTCTGGCCGATGCCTGCGTTTCGTCGAGGAGTTCGTGATGCAGAATGTTCTGCCCTACTATGGTCAGTGCGCTTATCGATTCCTGTTGTGACTGTTACAATCCTGATCGTACGTAGTTAGTGTTTACACGTGCGAATTTGGATGGTTGGATGGAGCAGGGAACACTCACACGGGGGACAGCTACGTGGGTCTGCACACGAGCAAGGTGGCCGGTGAAGCCGCGCGGTACGTGAAGCGCTGCCTCGGGGCCGGGCCGCAGGACATGCTGATGTTCTGCGGCACGGGATGCACCGCGGCGATCAAGCGCCTGCAGGAGGTGACGGGCATGGCCGTCCCGCCCACGCTGCGCGCCGCGGTTTTGGCCGCGCTGCCGCCGTCGGACCGGTGGGTGGTCTTCGTGGGGCCGTACGAGCACCACTCCAACCTGCTCACCTGGCGGGAGAGCCTCGCGGAAGTGGTGGAGATCGCGCTGCGCCCGGAGGATGGGCTCCTGGACCTGGGCGCCCTGGAGGCCGCCCTCGCGGCGCGCGCGCGGTCGGGGCGGCCCATGCTGGGCTCCTTCTCGGCGTGCAGCAACGTGACCGGCCTGCGCATCGACACCCGCGCCGTGGCGCGGCTGCTGCACCGCCACGGCGCCTACGCCTGCTTCGACTTCGCGTGCAGCGCGCCCTACGTGCGCGTCGACATGCGGTCCGGCGAGGGGGACGGATACGACGCCGTGTTCCTCAGCCCGCACAAGTTCCTCGGAGGGCCCGGCAGCCCCGGCGTGCTGGCCATGGCGAAGCGGATGTACCGCCTCCGAGGGACGGCGCCGTCCACCAGCGGCGGGGGCACCGTGCTCTACGTCAGCGCGTACGACTATGACACGGTGTACAGCGACGACGCCGAGGAGCGCGAGGACGCGGGTACGCCGGCGATCATACAGAAGGTCCGCGCCGCGCTGGCGTTCCGGGTGAAGGAGTGGGTCGGGGAGGCCTGCGTCGAGGCGCAGGAGGCTCGCATGCTCAACCTGGCTCTGCAACGCCTCCGCACGGCCGCCAACCCCAACCTGCGCCTGCTGCTCGGCGCTGATCCGGCGAGAGCGCGCCGGCTCCCGGTGCTCTCTTTCGTTGTGCACCCTCCTCCGCATGACCAGACCGGTTCCAACGGCGAGCCTGAGAAGAACATGGAGCAGGGGCGTCCAAGGCTGCAGCTGCACTGCCGATTCGTGACGAAGCTGCTCAACGACCTCTTCGGCGTGCAGGCGCGCGCGGGCTGCGCCTGCGCGGGGCCCTACGGCCACCGGCTCCTCGGTATCACTCCGGCGCGCGCCAAAGCCATCAAATCCTCCGTCGAACTGGTAAAGTCAAGAACTTTCTCCTACCAACTGGTGTCCGAAAAAATATGGCAATTTTTCAGTTGATTGAATTAACCGGAGCTGACGAATGTTCGTGGCGATCGATGATGCAGGGCTATCACGGGGTGCGGCCAGGGTGGACACGCATCAGTCTCGCCTACTACACGTCGATGCAGGAGGCCGAGTTCGTGCTGGATGCCGTGGACTTCGTCGCCAGCTTCGGCCACCGGTTCCTGCCGCTCTACAGCTTCGACTGGAAAACCGGAGAATGGCAATACGACCACAGCCGCGCCCGCGGACTCTTGCCATGCAGTGCCGTTGCGCCTGCTGCCGCCGCTAGTTCTAGAGGACCGGTCAAAACAGAGGGCGACTACCACTACCAGGATTACATGGCATTTGCACGCGAGCTGGCCAACTCACTGGAGACCACTTGCATAGGACCGGATGGCAGCCGTGCTAGGCGCATTCCCAAGGTTATCGACCCACAGCTGGTTTATTTCGTCGTTTGAGTGGCTGTAAAGTTTAGTGGTACTTAGAATTATTGTTCTTCAGCCTTCTCATTTCGAAGGGTCTCGTAACCCCCATCTCGGGGCTAAACAGAAGAGTCCATACAGTAATATGAGTAAAAGGTGTCCATTCTTTAACACCCAGCCATTATATGTACTATTACATATTCTTTCTCTGTTTATCTTCGCCGCTTTTTTGCTGAGGATTGTTCGTCAGTTGCGAGCAGGGTTCACAAAACCAGTTTTGACCAGAGTAGTTTTTACAATTTTCGATAAAATCAAATTGATTTGGCCATTCAGTTCATTGTTTTTTGAAAAAAACTGAAAATTTTGAAAACTCAAAAATAAAAAACCGGTTAAACCAATCAATAACCCAATTCGATTTCATAAACTTCCCCCTGCAAAATGGAAAACCGAGTAGTTTATTGTAGCATCCAACCAAATTTCATTAAAACGTTGATATTAAATTTTGAAACTTCCTTTAATGGTTCTTACGGTTATCGATCAAACCATTGGGTCCGGTTTCTCCAGGTCCAATAATATTGTTAACCCTGGTTGTGAGGGCGAGCAAAATCATGGTTAAGTACTTAAGTTGCTGCATAAATTGGGCCGGGCCAGAAGCCCATCATCACGTCAAGCCTGCCGCGGGAACAGCATCGCCTGTCTGGCCAGCGATCGCTGCGAGGTCCATGATGCTGGGCTGTTCGTTTATGGTTTTGGCAAGGTCGATGAAGGCCTTGCAACAACCAATGTTCTCGTCGGGCCAATGTTCGAACCCGCTCGAAGACCATCCAGGCCTGGAGCAACTGTCCGCGCTCGAGATTGTTTCGTGGTAATCGTGTGCAAAACTGAGGCGATCATAGTCATTCCACCAGAACACGCTTGCCTCACAAAACGATCAACCAAACCCAAAATTGAATTCGAAGCACGAGGCACTCTCGTCTACGGAGTAGGAGTACGTACGGCAGTACTAGTACAGTACAGAGTACTGTTGCCTTCTCCCGAAATGTCGAATCAAACATCACCAACGTGGGAACGCGGAGGCGGTGCAGCCTGTCTCTGGCCGGCGATCAGTGCCTGGCGCCAGATCTCGACCGATGCCAGCACACGCAGCGCCGCAGAGCGCGCGAACCCAGGCACGGTGCGGTACGGCGCACAGTACGTGCGGACACGGGCGCTCGTCTTCCCCCGACGATCGGACCCCTTGGCCCCCGGAGGCATGGCCGGCCACCACATCTCAGTCAGTCGCTGTAGCATTCCATACTTCTAAAATCAAGAAATCAAGCCTTGGAGTGTAATTCCAAAAATTAGGAGAGACCAAGCTCAAAGAGATAAAAAAAATTAAATATGAAATTTGAATTCAAATTTAAAAGTAAAGTTTCAAAACTCTACAAAAGGAAAGTGTTCGAAATATGAGAAAAAAAGATCCTACTAGAAAGTGACTAAAATACTTGAAGTTATAAAAATTTAATTTGGTTTCCTTCAAATTTTTAGAGCGTTCAAGTATACACTACTACTCCTGAATGTTTATCTCTTTTCTAAACTCAATAGATTACAATCCAATTCGAATTTCAACCTGATCTCAAAAAGACAAGTTGTTCACCTATAATTGTCCTATCTTGCTGAAATTTTTCAAACTCTTAGGAGTTCGGGAGTTATTTCTTTCAGACCTCTGAAAATGGTAGAATGCTCTGATTCTCAGCAGTTTCAGGAAACTTTCTTATCAGTTAACCATATTCAAAATTTCATATCCTCTATTTTTCTTTGATTCACCCTATGCAATGTCATTGAGGTGATAGAGGACATCTTGGTCTAGCATTGCGCCAAATTTAGAGCCATTTTACCCTGTCAATTATTTGCAAATTGATGCACAACCCCCTCTAATCAGTCATTTTCAGCCAAAAACTAACACAAACATCTCCAATTTTTAGTTTAAATCATGTAAGGAATTTGGACTAGACTCTTTAACAAAAGTTGTTCCTTATGTTCCCTTCTACTTTCAGAAAAATCGGCAAAAATTTGCAAGCTTTTTACATGCCAATTTTTAGTTTTTTTCTAAATTTAATCCTGTGAGCCGGACAAGTCCGGACTTTGGGGACGTGTCTTCTCGACCGGAGCACGCCACAGGTGCCACGCAACCTCGCATTGATTCTCGTCCGTGCCATACAAGTAGACCCGTGTCTCACGGCTCAGAGCCAGAGTTGGAGCGTGAAGGCCCCTCCCTCGGCTCCCCCGTCGCTCTCTCTCTCTCTCTCTCTCTCGCTCTCACTCTCTCACCACCAACCTAGAGCTTCATTGTCGTCCTTCAAGCTCCGAGCTCGCCCCGCCTCCATCCTTCGTGCCCCACCCCCTTGGAGCCCTAAGAGTCATCGACCAAGCACCTCTTTAGCCTCTCCAAAGCTCCCTTGGACCATCCATGGAGTGAGCCTTGTGAATCAAGCAAATTTTGCAATAATCGCGTCACCATCGTCATCTTCGCCCTCTTTTTGATTTATCCCTCCACGGTGAGCAATTCTTCAATTTCTTGAATACATGACTGCTCCATGTTGTGGAACACAAATTGACAAGTCGTTTTGATGTTTTCTTCACCGAGGTTCAAGCACTTTGCTTCTTCCTCAACACCGGTCAAACTTTGGTGCTAATCTCACCGTCGACTTGGTACTTGAGAGCTCTCTCATCCTCAATAACCTCCGTGCTGCTTCTCTACGATACTAGGTGAAGCTTCTAGGCTCGTTTCTTGAGGGTTTTGTGGGCCACATTGAGTTAGACACTTCGACGGACCTCGGTTCAGTTGTCGAAGGCCGGATAAGTCCGTCGGGGCAGACAAGTCCGACCTCCTCTTTGGGCACCCCGGACAAGTCCGCCCAAGTCTGGACTAGTCCAAACCCTTTTTTTCAGCAAAAGTAGTAAACTTGTAAAATGCATAACAAATTGTAGAAAATTCATAAAAATATGAAATAAATTTTTTTAGAACCATCTTGACTAGATCTATGGCCTGGTTCATTCAAATCTCTCAAAATCATCCCAAATTTTATTTATAAAAATTTAAGGAACCGAAACAAAGATAAATTCATATCTTCTTTCCTATGCATGCAAAAATCATGAAATTTGGTTTGCATATGCATCATTTCATGTACCAAGTGCTCACATAGTTTCATCCTTAAATAATGTATGACCTGACCACAATTGTATTTTGTTGCATTTCTATTCTTCAATTTTGATAATTTATTCATGCATACTAAAATCTTAAGTATTGGCCAGAAAATAGGTTTTATAGTAGTGTATCTCTAATAAATTGCATGTATTTTAAAGAAACCATCTTAAGCATGTTTAGTAATTTTTAAAATGAGTTTACTATCCTAAATGCAAGTTAGTGAACTGCCCTCTCTCTCTCTCTTTTGGAAGGCATTCAAGCATATCATTTCATTCATGTAGTAACCAACGTTGAAGGCGAGCACATCGGGTGTACTGCTGAAGATTCCGCTGTTGTGACTGACCACTCTCTTGATTGTACTAACAATTCTCAAACGCAAGTCAAGCTCCGGTGCATTAATCTTGTTTTAATCATTTTATATTTTATTATGGTGTATGGTTAATGTACTGTGCATTAGGTCTAGGAGTTGATTGGAACCCTAGATTACATGGTAGATACCTTACCTATGTTAAGAGTTTTTGGTATAGTTAACTCGATGTAGAGTAGACTATAAGTTAAATTTTTAACAGTAGAAGTCGAGTAAATGATAAACTTCACTCGCGAGCTTTAGGATGGTACATTTGTTTTGGAAGGATTGACATGAAAGGATAAAGCTGGCTTTGTTGATCACATAAATGATGAATGTGAGACCGTACAAGGATGAATAGGTTGGCAACAGGAGAAGAGTCCTGTGTGCGGTAGCACTATCTGTGTCGGTTAAGGACCGATCGAGTGTAGCTCTGTTGAGCAAGTTTGAACGGTATCGATTACATGCTAGTGACAATGGGCACTAGTAAACTGATGTAGCACAATAATACCGTAGTGGTTGGACGAACCCTACCTCTCTTTGGTTTGGAGTTGAGAGAGACTTAGAGCTGGTCATGGATAAACTCTAGGAGCTATCACATGGAGACCAAGTTCTTGGGAGATGTAGGCTTATCGAACCGGTCCTATAGGTTGCGTGAAAGGTTGCTACGCGCGGCTTTCGAAAAGCGCGTACATGTTGTGTAATTCGAGTTTCTTTAGCTGGATGTAAATCGATTCGAGTCGCTGCCCCTTACAGTAACGAGTACCACTTGTTTCACTGAGTTACACCGTAGTAAGAACATGGATTGAATGATGAATTTATTGATGATGTTGATTACTATATTCATATTGCAACCATAAATGGAGTAGATCATAGTACAAACTAAATTTATTCTTATTGAAACTTAACTCACCGTTAAAAGTTGAAAGTAAAGATTCACTTTTAGTACTATGTTTTTGCAAAAATAACTCACCTATGAGTCAGTCTTCTCATGCTTAAGAGTTGGCTAAAGTTAATTACTTTGGACGGGTAAGTCTTGCTGAGTAATTAGTGCTCACAATTTATTATCTTTCTTTTTTGTTTGTAGCTTTCTCTGCAAGCAATTGGTGTGATTGCTGTGGCAAAGCGGTGTGGAAAGGTGAACCCCCTTCAGACTGGTCTATTCAATAGGTTCTCGCCTCACCTACCTTTGGTCGCGAGGAATGAAGCATGGTTTAAGGTAAGACATGCTTCATACTAAAGAAACTGTCGTGTATCTCGTCGTCGCTTTGTGTACCTCTTTTCGCCGTGTTTAAAACTCTCTTTTCATCTCTACCTTAAGAACAACTTGAACTCTAATGTAATACTTTAAATCAGTTTCTTATATTTTATCTTATCACTCATAGTTATTGTTGTTTAATATCATTCGATATCGATCCGCAGGCGAGTTGTATGTGTTTTTAGAACGGTTTTGCCACAATCGCCAGCCCCTCCGTCCCAGCGCGGCGCGCGATCTCGCCTCACACATCAATCACTCAGCGCTGGCGTGCCCGTGCGCGGTGCGCCCCTCTCCAGGCTTAGCCCCTCTTTGTTTCAGTTTTTTCAGCGGGCTTATTCAGCTAAAAACTGAGAAGCTGAAACAAACACAGTTTTAAAAAGCTGGCTTTTGAAATACTGAAAAGCTAGCTTTTGCAGAAATGCACTGAAAGCTGAAAAGCTCACTGAAAGCTGCTTTTCCAGCTTTTAATGTGTAGAGAAGCTAAATATATATTAGAAAAGCTAACATCTAAATTTTATCAGTCAGCTTTTCAACTTAGTCACTAATCAGCTTTACTAAAAGCTCAAAACTCTCTAACAAAAAGGGCTGTAATACCTCTCCTCTCCTCAGGAACCGCAGCCGGCACGGCAAAACCGGGCCCTCGCCGCTGACCCGAAGCCGGAAGAGACCGTGACAGGCGGTGATGATGTCGTGACGCCGCGATGGTACCCATCGACAGGCGAAGGCAGCGTCCGCAGGCCACAGTTGGGGGCTGTTGCCGCATCGCTTTTCTGTTGGCCTGCGCCCTGCCCGCGCTAGCGCGACCCCGGGGCTCGGGTGCCCGACATCGCAGTGGTGTGGACTGTGGGCTAGTCTTCTCCTCGAAACAGAAGCAGTGAAGTTGCCACGCTGGCCTGGTCTCCAGTGGGTGTTTGTATCAGTTGGCAAGCGGTGCCTCGACACAGCGTGTCCAGTCCTCGTCCTCGAGATTGCTCTCGACCGGTGGAGAACAGAAAACTGACGAGCTATGATCCCGTTGCATGGAGAACTGGAGCCAGAAAACTGACGCGCTACGATACCGGGCGTGTTCGGCAGAGCTTTTTTGTTGCTGCGCGTTTTTTTTAAACTAGTTAACTAGTTTTACAGTAAAAATCAATATTTTAGCTGCAGCCACAGCCGCCGCCTCATCTACCGAACAGGTCCCCCGTTGCATGGAGAACTAGAGCGGAGCACTGCAGTTTAATGCAGTGACGCTAGTACATGGGAACATGACGTTGCGCGTTCCGTTCGCAGCCACGTACTGTACAAGTGGATATGGAAGTCGAGACGCAAGGTGGAATGTCGGAGGATCGGAGCACACATGCAGCAGGAGACGGGTAGGCTGACGTCGCTTCCGATAGCTTATTTTAGCATGATTTTGTGCCACGAAATAGGCCATGTTTGGATGACTTGGTGCTTTTAGG